>CABHPR010149332.1:0-17479 GCA_902168415.1 Peromyscus melanophrys | reverse complement strand
TCTCTCTCTCTCTCTCTCTCTCTCTCTCTCTCTCTCTCTCTCTCTCTCTGTCTCTGTCTCTCTCACCTTGCACCAAATCATATATTTAAATTTTATTTCTTACTGAACACTACTTGTAGGAACATGTTGCTATGTGACTCACTGTCACAATCTTAAACCACAGATATAAGATAAGGCATATATATCATGATCATGGGAGATCATGCTGCTACATGGTGCTCATGAAATTGGAATCCAGAGTTCACAAAATGAGCCAACTTTCCTATTCAGTCGACCCACTGTGTATCCTTTTGTAACCGATATCACCTTCATACAAATAGCAGCATCTACTCAAACATGAAGATGCAGGCTTGAAAACCCAAGCACAGCATGGGAAATGAAACACTTCTAGAAAGGAAAAGGTTCATGGGCAATATCATAATAATAAATAACTTTAAGTCATTTCAAATTAAACCCATTAGAGGACTTTCCCTTGGTTCTTTTTTTCCTTACAATTTGAGCACTTGTTTTATAGAAATTTCTGAACTAAGTGTACACTAAGCTCTCTAGAGGAAAAAAAAAAACAAAATATTGTTGCCCTTTAAACTTCATCATGCTTATTCACAGATGGATCCACACAGGCACAGGGACAGGCCAGTATTTTTCTCTCAAGGAGATCCTCTTTCTGCTGATCTCCAAAGTGTAGGTCTGGAAGCTCAGTGTGCAGTGTGGACTGATTCAGTTCCACCATCACTTCTGGTAGTGGTTAGACAAGTTGCTGAGACCTGGGACTCCTGGGCAAATATGGATGACAAGGAAGGACAGCTAGGATACCAAGAAAGATGGTAGCTAGTAATCCAATATGCCACTGCCATCTATTTCTCTGCCTGGGGAATGTGGATGTACCAGCAGTCAAAGAATCCCGAAATGTCCTGTGGCTCCTGTGCCTCTGTGAGATTAGAACAGGCTAAAGTCCTAGGAGTTGATTCCTCTCAGAAAAGACCTTGTTCCCCTTTCCTGCTTATGCTGATTATGCCTGGAGTTCGGGTCTCCACATCTGAATATACTCATGACCTGCTTGTATTGGTGCATCTGGTTCAGCAGGGCAATGGTTTTTGCTGGTCTGAGCTCTCATCTGGGCCAAGAGGAGGCTGCCTTCAATGTAGCGTGGGTTGTGTGTTGCCTGGTAACAGGAAATTTCAGGATAGGTCATATCCTTTGCTGGCAGGAAGTCAGGCAACCATGGGTAGCTTCATGGGCAGATGATGTAGTGTGTTGCCACCCATCACACACTAGGGCGAACTGATTCTGACCTTGTGCAGGGAGATGAGGCTGTCAGTGGTTACATGGGCAGTCACTTCTGCACCATTCACAGCCTTAGCACTGTGGAGTTTGGGGCCAGTGAACACATAGATCAGGTGGGTTATGAAATGGAGGATTAGTCTCCAAGACAACTACATTTATGTCAGCAGTGTGAGTATTTATATAATGCTTCTTTCCCAGTTCATAAACTTGTATTTTATTTTTGGTTTGGTTTTATTGGATTTCTGTTTTTTGGTTTGGTTCAGTTTCATTATTTTTCTTTCTTTCCTTTTTAAGGCTGTCATCCATGTAGTTATTGCTATACATTTTTAAGTAAAATAGAATTACATCACTTTCCCTCTTCCCTTTCCTCCCTCCAGCCCTTCTCAGGTCTCCTTCCTCCAACTGTCTCCTACCCCACCCACTCTCCAACTGATAGCCTCCTTTTCTTTTATTATTATTACTGTATGCATATGTGTGTGTGCACAAATATATAAATACAACCTGCTGATTCTATGTTTCTTGTGTATATATGGTTTCAGCGCTGACCACTTTGTATTGGGTAACTAAAAAAGGAGTTCACCCTTGGGAGAGACTAATTTCCTCTCTCCCAGTGGTCATTGGTTGCCTATAGTCCTCCATCTAGATGGAAGACCCTGTGAAATGTCTCCCCTTTGCTTTAGCATGTCTATTGATCTTGCCATTGTTTTATATTTTTATAAGCAATAGTGCTAATCACCATCGGATATATCATGATCTTTGCATTCCCCATAAAAATGCTCTAACTGCAGCAGTTCCCTTGAGTGCTTGGGAGTGGATGCAAGTATCAATACACTTGGCTATGTATTCAAACTAATATGTGTTCACTAGCAGGAGGCATAGAAATAGAGATTCTAATGGCCTGTAGGACCCATGTATACCTGCATCTGTGTGTGGGTACTAGGAATATCAGTGTTGGATTCCTGTGCCTCCATCACAAAATACCACAAGCTGGATGGCTTGAGCAGTGGAAATTCAGTATCTCAGAGTTCTCAAAGCTAGCTGTGCAAGACAAGCAACTGTTCAGCTCTGCTGAGTCTCTGATTACTGACAATATTTGGTTGCACTTGGCTTGCAGGCCTAGCACAATGACCTGTGTTCATCCTCACGGCACTTTTCTCAGCGTGCACACCTCTTGCCCACAGAGCCCCTTTTGTAAGGATATTGCACATATTAGATCCGGGCCTTCTCTAATGACTTCGTTGTAAATACCCTGTTTCTAACTCAGTTCATATTCTGAGGACCTGAGTGGTTAGGGGTTCTACTTATTTGGGAGGGAGAACACAATTCAGCCTACCAGCTGCTCTCTAACTTCTCAATATTTTTTTCATCCCTCCTATGAGCAAAATACATCCACAACATTCCAGTGTACTCCCAGTTTAACTCTAATCCTAGAGTCTCACTTAAACATCATCAGCCTCTGATTCTTTCTCATCACCTACATCGCCCAGTGAGGTTGGGGCACCACTCACTGCAGGGAAAACTTCCCTCCCTCTGTGGACTTGGGGAGCCAGATTTCAAGTTACTCACTTCAAACATACAATGGTCTGACAGTCATACTGCAAACACTCCTGTTCCAGAAGGGCAGCAGCACTTGGGACAAGCCAAGAAAACCCAGAGCCTAGCAGGGCCAAGTGAGCTGGATTTTCAGTTTTGAGAATAATTTAACCGGCTTGATGCCTTTCCCCCCATGGCTCTGCCCTTGGCTCTGTGTAATGACCTTGAAAAGAAACAGGCAGTAGCCCAGCCCACTGGCCAGGGTGACAGGAAAAGCCACACTGGTGTCTGAAACACACTTAGGGCCATTCTTCCTGTTTATTGAAGGATATTGTTTTCACAGCAAAATAGTTGTTATTAACCTTCTTAGACCTGTTGGGTCTCAGAAGCATGTAAAGCAGGTGTGTTCCACCCATCTTGGTTTCCTTGGCCCAAGTAGTTCTGTGGGTCTATTCCTCACATGTCGGCTCTTAAGCAGTGAGCTGGACATGACTTTGGTGTTCTTCCAGAGCGTGCATGTTTTTCATTCTTTTTACCTTTGTTAATAAGCTGGGAAATGTGAACATTTTTGTTTCCTTTTTACCTAACAACTCCTTTTTCACTTTCTTTACCAATTGCTTTCTCAAGAAGAAAACCAGGCTATGGGTGAAATTGACTTAGATATATAGATATATAGGAATGACTTCATTGACTTTTTTTTTTCCAGTCGTATTTAGTTCTACCCCAGGTCTCTAGGCCATCCAGCTTCTGGTTCCTAGCCATCCAGGCAGTGTTGGACATGGACTTCCTCTTGTGGCTTGGGCCTCATGTTAGACCAGTATTGGTTGGCCATTCCCATAAACTCTGAGCCAGAATTTTGGTTTTGGTTTTTGCTGTTGCTGTTGCTGTTGTTGTTTTGGTGTTTTTGTTTGTTTGTTTTTGTTTTGTTTTGTTTTACTTAACATTCTTTTAATAGATCTTCCCAAGTCCATTATATAAATGCTTTTTGCTGTTCTTTTGTAGCTACACTCAGCACCTTGTACCACTTCATGTGAAGCAGTTTCTATACTAGATCAGTTCCTAGCACAAGTGCTGGTTTATTCAGACACTCTCCTATGCTTGATTTATATGATTTTGAACATTTTACACTTTCAAATAATGCTGTGGTGGTGAGTAGCCTTGTGGATGTTCATTTTCTTTAGTGTGTCTAGGAATAAATAGTAACCTAAGGCATGAGTAATCGGCGAAATTAGGAGAGAGAATATGTCACAGTTGGTACCACAGAATATTTATGAAGTAGTTTGGCAATTTCTATAATATCCATTGATTAAAAACTCTCCTCATAGTCATGCCAGACACAACCTGGTAATTTAGGATCTTATGAAAATAAGAGGGATTGTTCTTGTACACGTGCCATCTCGTTAGAAATTTCAACCCTGGTATTTCATGGATTTCCCTTTATATTGAAGACTAAGTACCTCTCTTATGCAGTTCATTTTGCAGCGTCAGACGAAAGCTATGGGCAATTGCTTTCAGAGTTCTCTTCAGAATCCCAGGCACAGTTAGAGAAAGGAACAACTTCTGAAGATGCAAGAATCAGTAGTGAGTAGAATCACATAAGCAGTTTGACAGCAAACCCCCCAGAAGGCCCATGTCTCTGTGTCCTGGGTTCTGTGTGAGCATGCTTCCTGGACAGTTTGTGCTCTGACCTGAGTGTGGTTTCCACAGCACAAGAGATGGCAGTCAAAATGAATAAAACAGGCAAAATGGGAAGAGCAAACAGAAAACAATGACCAGTGGCTTCTGGGAGCTATTGTCCCAGGCAGGAGTTGCTAAGAAAGGCTGTCACGCCGGGCGGTGGTGGCGCACGCCTTTAATCCCAGCACTCGGGAGGCAGAGGCAGGCGGATCTCTGTGAGTTCGAGGCCAGCCTGGGCTACCAAGTGAGCTCCAGGAAAGGCGCAAAGCTACACAGAGAAACCCTGTCTCGAAAAAAAAAACCAAAAAAAGAAAGGCTGTCACATGCTCGTGAAACCTGTGCTCAGCTTCCTTCATCTCCCCGTGGGTGGGAAGTTTGAGTGTTCAGCAATTCCCTGACACACACGTTTTCCTTCTCCTTAGGAATTCCTTCTGAATACCAGAGAAAAGATTTATCAGTGGACAATCTATTGCCTGAGAAGAAACCTCTTATTATAACCAGAAACGTGTCTCAGAACAAGAAATCTGGCCTTCTTCGGGATGATAACGCGGAGAGTACGTACACTTCTTTTATATTGTTTTTAATTAAACTCAGAAAACGTTCCTACTGGGTTTGTGAATAGGCCTGCAGCCATATGTTTCTTTGGACTATTACAGGCACCCCACTTCTGAGTCTTCTGATAATCTAGGTGTCTTTTGTAATAACTGCTGGTTTACCTGCGCTCAGTGCCCATTTTCTAGATTTCTGCTTTGTATTGTAGTATTGGGTTCTGCTTTGAGCTTATGATGCTATAGTCTTTATGTACATACAGATTTCAAAAACTCATATCTTCAGGGTCAGAGCATATTGTCTTACTAAAGGGATACTTGTTATTTTGGTAGTATTCTTCATTTCCCTTAATAATTGCCTTATCTGCTATTAATGTGGCTCAGTACATCTTCTTCTGGTTAGTTTCTGAATGACTTTTTCATCTCTGTTGCTTTAATTTTCTTCTGTTTTATGATTCCAATGTTTCTCTTATAAGAAACTTGGTACTGTGTGTGCTTTTGTATGTATTCGGATACTAATATTTTAATAAGCTTTTAAGGGCATATGTAATCAAATTATGGATATTCCTTTTCAAAAAAAATTAGATATGTTTTTAATGTGTGTGTTTTGCTTGCATGTATACATACTCCATGTGCATGCCTGGTCCCTGTGGAAGTCAGAAAAGGGTGTCAGATCCAATAGCACTGGAGTTACAGATGATTGTGAGCCACCATGTAGATGCTGGTACCTGAACATGTGTCCTCTAGAAGAGTAGTGAGTGCTCTTAACCACTGAGAACCATCTCTTCAACCCCAAACTACAGATATTCTAAGCTGTAATTACTCCTCTTTTCTTAGTTATGTTGCTTCCACTCTCTCTGCTGTACTTTTGGTGATTATGTCTGAAGTCATACTGGTTGCAAATATTTTGAACTTCAAAGTTCAGTAAGAACTTTGGATTCAGTAAGAAAGGTAAATGATAATTCAAAATATATGAGTATAATGATGTTTATAGCAGTGAATAAAGTAACCTATATTTGTGAACTGAAGCTACTTAAATCAAAAAAGTAGCAAAGGTGCTTTTACATATGAGTAGCTAAGTATGCATTCACAGTATATTTATATTTCTACTTGAAAATAATTTGCTTACATCATTCAAAAATGCGAAAAGGTTTCAGACCAACCCCAGCCCAATGTGAGGTCACAGATCCCATGCTCAGACTCAAGCCCAAACCTAGGATCCCACCTTACCATGCTAGACCTTGGACTGTGCCCATGTAGGGTCAGATAATCATGCCTAGAGCCCCATCCCAAAGCCAGGATCATGCCCTATAGCCAACCACATTAGACTTGGTCCCTTATGAGGTCAGAAACCTATTCTTAGAGTCCCAGGCCAACTTCAGGATCTCATCCCTCCATATCATATATTACACTATCTGTGTACGGCCAGAAACACATGGCCAGAGACCTGCCTGATCTTAGTGTCCCTTGCCAGTATACCCCACGTTAGACCAGCACAATGTGAGGTCCATGCCACAGAGACCCATGCTACAGAACCATAGGCAGAACAAGATTCAGATCTACAGCTAGAGTAAGTCTCAGACACTGATACAGAATACTTTTCCCAAGGAGAAAACAGGAGAAGAACTCCTATCAGAGAGGAACTCCAAGCAATTAAGACAACCTTCTAGGAGCTTAGAAAGGAATGCAAGGGACAGAAGAGACAACCCAGCAATCAGAGAACCTACCCATAGATAGTACCTTGTATTGCAGTTGGTAACCTACTCTCAGGGGAAGATGAGGTAGAACTCAGTAGCCTGACCACCAGTCTTGTAGAGGAAAAAAACACCTGAATCATACTACAACCTAGTCCCAAAAGACTATTACAAACACTCTCTCTGGAAGAATAAAGGTAACCTAGAAGCCAAGCAAAAACAAGCAAACAATATGTTCAAAGAATTGAATGAGGACATGACAAAGAGCTACATGAAATAAGGAAGTCCATATAAGATATAAAAATGGATTCAGAAAGAAAAACTACTCTGAAATGTTAGAGATGAAAATGTCAATAAATTAAGTAAAAGTTCAATGGAAAGCCCTACTCATGTAATGGAAGACAAAAGAATCTTGGGGGTTTAAGACAAGGTGGAGGAATGGAAACATTTAGTGAGGAAGACTAATTTTTTTTAAGTTATGAAGGGAACATGTGAGATCTTTGGGAGACCATGAACAAATCAAGTCTACAGGAGGGAAAACTACATACCAAAGGCAAAGAAAATATTTTCAAAATAATTAGATAAGAAATTTCCCCAAATCTAGGGAAAGAGGAACCTAACTGTATAGAAGAAGCATATGGAATACCAAGTAGGCAGGACCAGAAAAGAAACTCCAATGTACTAAAATCTCTTAATGAGAAACACCAAGTCACATGTGAAGGCAGGCCCATTAAAATAACTGTCAGATTTTCAATGGAAACGTTTAAAGCAAGAAGAGCTTGGAATGATATACTTTCAAGTTCTGAAGGATCACAGCTGTGAACCCAGATTAATATAACCACCAAAAGTATCTGTCATGATTGAGGGAGAAATAAAAACTTTACATGATAACATAAACTAAAGGAAGTTATGAGTACCAAACCAGCCCTATTGAGTATTCTAGAAGGAATCCTTTGAACTAAGGAGAGTGATTAAAGACATCCAAGAGCCTACTTGAAAAAATCAAAAGCAGCCAAAACAGTAGTTATGCAACAGAGAGTTAAGAAAGGACTAAACACTACAAAATCAATGAAATGATGAAAGGATTCCCCTCAACAAGAAGACATTACAATTCTATACATACACATACCAAATGGGGGTATAGCTAAGTTCATAAAATACGTGATGAGATGTAAAGACATGGATTCCCCCAAAAATAAATACCCTGCTCTCACCAATAAACAAATAATCTTAGCACAAAATATCTGCATTAGACCCAACTCTGCCCCAGCTTCCAGCCAGCAGGGAAAACTCCTGAGGGAAGCCCCCCACCACAACCAAACCCCCCCTATTGGACCCTGCAGTCTACAAATTCCACGCCCTACCCCAATATCCATCTGCCTGTGACCACAATAACTTCCTGAGACACAGAAACCAAACCACCAGCTCTCATTGGACCTGAGTGACTTTCTGAGACACAGAATCTGCCAACTCTCATTGGACCAAGAGAGGCTTCCTGAGACACAGAATCGGTCAGCTCTGACTGGACCAAGAGCCCTGATAAGACCAAGAGCATCTCTGTAAGTCACAGAATCAACTAGCTTGGATTGGACCAAGAGCAGCTCCTGGAGATACAGAATCTGCAAGCTCCAATTATACCAAGAGCTAAAATTGGACCCAGAGGGGCCCCTGAGACACAGACACAGCAAGCAGAGAGTGCATCTAAATAGCAGCTCGCTCAGACACAGGCACCTCTTGTACCTATGGGAGGGAGATATGGGTAGACACCAGTGCAAAAATACATACATCAACATAAAGAGCAATATGGCATCATCAGAACCTAGCCCTTCAACAACAGCAAGTCCTGAACATCACAATGTAGAAGCAGAAGAAAGCAAGCTTAAAAATAACTTCATGAAGATACTAGAGGCCTTTAAAGAGCAAATGAAAAATTCCCTGAAAGAAATTGAGGAAAACACAAAACAAAAATGGGAAGAAATCAATAAATCCCTTAAAGAAAGCCAAGAAAACATGGAAAAGCAATTGAACATGTGAAGGAAACAGTTCAAGACCTGGAAAGTGAAATAGAAACAATGAAGAGACACAGTCAGAGAGAATGCTGGAAATAGAAAATCTGAGTAAACAAACAGAAAACACAGATGCAAGCATAACCAACAGAATACAAGAGATTGAAGAAAGAATCTCTGGTGAGGGGATACAATAGAGGAAATAGATTCATAGATCAAAGAAAATACCACAGCCAAAAAAGTCATAACACAAAATGTCCAGGAAATCTGGGACACCATGAAAGGCAAAACCTAAGAAAAATAGGGATAGAAGAAGGAGAAGAATACAAACTCAAAGGCACAGAAAATATATTCAACAAAATCATGGAAGAAAACTTTCCCAACTTAAAGAAGGAAATACCTATGAAGATACAAGAAGCCTATAGAACACGAAACAGACTAGACCCCCCAAAAAAGTCCCCTCACCACATAATAATTAAACCACTAAACATACAGATTAAAGAAAGAATAGTAAGAGCAGAAAAGGAAAAAGGCCAAGTGACTTATAAAGGCAGACCCATCAGAATAACACTTGACTTCTCAATGGAGACTTTGAAAGCCAGAAGGTCCTGGACAGATGTAATGCAGACACTAAGAGACCATGGATATCATCCTAGATTAATATACCCAGCAAAACTTTCAATCACCGTAGACGGAATGAACAAGACATTCCAAGACAAAACCAGATTTAAACAATACCTATCCACAAATCCAGCCCTCCAGAAATCGTTAGAAGAAAAATTCCAACCTAAGGAAGTCAGACAGACCCATGAAAACATAGGCAACAGATAACCCCACAGCAGTAAATCCCAAAGAAGAGAAATACACACACACTACCACCAAAAGATAACAGGAACTAAAAATCACTGGTCATTAATATCCCTTAATATCAATGGATTTAATTCACTTATAAGAAGACACAGGGTAACAGAATGAATACAAAAGCAGGACCCATCTTTCTGCTGCATACAAGAAACACACCTCAATTTCAAAGATAGACACTACTTCAGAGTAAAAGGCTGGGAAAAGTCTTTCTAATCAAATGGTCTTAAGAAGCAAGCTGGGGGGCTGGAGAGATGGCTCAGTGGTTAAGAGCACTGACTGCTCTTCCAAAGGATCTGGGTTCAATTCCCAGCACCCAAATGGCAGCTGACAACTGTCTGCAGCTCCAGTTCCAGAAGATCTGATGCCCTCATACAGCCATACATGCAGGCAAAACACCAATGTATGTGAAAAAAATATAAATAAATTATTTAAAAAAGAAGCAAGCTGGTGTAGTTCCTAATATCCAACAAAATAGACTTCAAACTAAAATCAATCAAAAGAGATCAAGAAGGACATTAAGTACTCATCATCATAGGAAAGATCCACCAAGATGAAGTCTCAATTCTAAACATTCATGCCCCAATTAAAAGGGCACCCACATATGTAAAAGAAACATTAATAAAGCTTAAATCACACATCAAACCCCACACATTAATCTACAGATTTAATGCAATCACCATCAAAATCCCAACACAATTCTTCACAGACCTGGAAAGAACAATACTCAACTTCATATGGAAAAACAAAAAACCCAGGATAGCTAAAAGAATCCTGTACAATAAAGCAACCTCTGGAGGCATCATGATCCCTCACTTCAAGCTCTACTATAGAGCTTCAGAAACAAAAACAGCTTGGTACTGGCATAAAAACCAACATGTAGACCAATGGAATTGAATTGAAGACCCTAACATTAATCCACACACATGTGAACACCTAATTTTTGACAAAGAAGTCAAAACCGTATAATGGAAAAAAAGAAAGCATCTTCAACATACAGTGCTGGCATAACTGGATGTCAACCTATAGAAGATTGCAAATAAGATACATATCTGTCACCATGCTCAAAACTTAAGTCCAAGTGGATCAAAGACCTCAGCATAAATCCAGTTACTTTGAACCTGGTAGAAGGGAAAGTAGGAAGTAGTCTTGAACACATTGGCACTGGAGATCACTTCCTAAATGTAACACCAGTAGCACAGACACTGAGAGCAACAATTAATAAATGGTAACTCTTGAAACTAAGAAGCTTTTGTAGGGCAAAGGACATGGTCAATAAGACAAAACAACAGCCTACAGAACGGGAAAAGATCTTCACCAACTCCACATCTGACAGAGGGCTGATCTCCAGAATATATAAAGAACTCAAGAAACTAGACATCAAAATACCTAACAGTCCAATTAAAAAATGGACTACAGAGCTAAACAGAGAATTCTCAACAGAAGAATCTCAAATGGACAAAAGACATTTAAGGAACTGTTCAACATCCTTAATCATCAGGGAAATGCAAATCAAAATGACTCTGAGATACCATCTTGCACCTGTCAGAATAGCTATGATCAGAAACACTGAAGACAGCTTATGTTGGAGAGGATGTGAAGCAAGGGGAACACTCCTACACTGTTGGTGGGAATGCAAACTTGTACAGCCACTCTGGAAAACAGTATGGTGGTTTCTCAGAAAATTGGGAATCAATCTTCCTCAAGACTCAGCTATACCAGTCTTGGGCATATACCCAAGGAATGCTCAGTCTTACACAAGGACACTTGCTCAACTATGTTCATAACAGCATTATTTGTAATAGCCAGAACCTGGAAACAACCTAGATGCCCCTCAACTGAAGAATGGATAAAGAAAATGTGGTACGTATACACAATGGAGTACTACTCAGCAGAGAAAAACAATGACATCATGAGGTTTGCAGGCAAATTGATGGAACTAGAAAATATCATCCTGAGTGAGGTAACCAGACTCAGAAGGACAAACATCGTATATACTCACTCATAAGTGGATACTAGATGTAAAGCAAAGGATAACCAGACTGCTACCTATAGCTCCATGGAGGCTAACCAGTAAGGACAACCCTAGGAAGAACTCATGGATCGCCCAGCAGTGGAGAAATGGATGAGATCTACATGAGCAAACTGGGGGTGAGGTGGGGTAATGGAGGGCAAGGGACAGGGGATGAGAGCTTAGGGGAGCAAGAGGTTTGAGCTGGAATGGGAACAGAGTGGAAAAGCAAGGAAAGAGATACTATGATGAATGAAGACACCATGGGAATAGGGAGAAGCAGAGTGCTAGGGAGGTTCCCAGGAATCCACAAGGATGACTCCACCATAGACTACTGGCAATAGTCAAGAGGGTGCCTGAGATGGCCTACTCTGGTGATCGGATGGCTGAATACCCTAACTGTCATGATAGAACTCTCATCCAGTGACTGATGGAAGCAGATGCAGAGATCCACAGCCGGGTCCCAGATGGAACTCCAGGAGCCCAATTGATGAGAGAGAGGAGGGACTCTATGAGCAAGAGATATCGAGACCATGATTGAAAAAGTAGAGAGACAACTAGCCAAACTAGTGGAAACACAAACTGTGGACCAATAGCTGAGGAGTCCCCATGGTATTGAACTAGTCCCTCTGGATAAGCAAGACAGTTGTTTAGCTTGAACTGTTTAGGTGGCCCCCAGGCAATGAGATGGGGACCTGTCCCTAGTGCATGAGTTGGCTTTTTGGAACTTAGTGCCTATGGTGAGACACTTTACGTAGCCTTGGTGCAGGGAGAACGGGCTTCGATCTGCCTCAACCGAATGTACCAGGCTCTGCTGACTCCCCATGGGAGACCTTGCCTTGGAGGAAGTTGGAATGGGGAGGTGGGCTGAGGGGGAAGGCTCAGGAGCAGGAGGAGGGAAGACAGAGGAATCTGTGGTTGGTATGTAAAATGAATAGAAAATCCCTTAATAAAAAATATGAACATAAAAAAAATCTGCATTAACTGACACCATAGGTCAAATGCACTTGACAGATATCTATAGAACATTTCATCCAACCTATGCAGAATGCATTCTTCTCACCAGCCTGTGGCCCTTTCTCTAAAATAATTCCAGGGTCCTGCAGCTTCTCCACCTCATGCCAGCATTGCTGTGTGTCTGCCCTGCCTGTTTTTTTCTTAATTCCCTGAATTCCACCAGCCCAGTCTCACCAAATCCCTGTAGCCACACTGAAGTGGGGCAAGGTGGCATTTGAACAAAGAATGAATCCTGACTACAAGGAACTCTCATTAGTCAGACGAGGGACTATTACCATGAGAATCAGGCTAATAAAGGGAAAGGGAAAAATAAAATAAATAAGGATAAAGGAACAAATAAAGAAATAGAAGGGAGCCCATTTCAGTTCCTTGGATGTAGAACATTGGGACAAGTAGACTCTAGAGACAGGCAGTTATATTTAAGTAGAATTTAGAGACAGGCAGATAGTTACATGGTGCCAAGCAGACTCTAAAGATAGGTAGTCACATATTAGTGCTTGGGGGAGATTTCAGGAACCAGGAGAAGTGGCGGCAAGACATTGCAGCTTCATTGATTCTTGGGGTTGTGTTCAGAGAGACATGCTCTTGGCTTCCGGAAGGGACGTGGTTTATCTGCCTAGGACAAAGTGGGAGATTGAGGAATCGATACATTGCGAAGGAACCCGAGTATGTTCCTGTTTCGGTTTTCAGTTTTTCTGCTTTCATGTTACATTGTGGGGGGGGGGGCATTGCACTGGTGGTGGTACACACAGAAGTGGAGCTCTGGGCAGGCAGGTGGAAGCCCTGGGTGGGCAGGTCCTGGAGCAGTTGATCCTTTACAGATGTCTGCGTTGGTAGTTCATCCAGCCCAGCCAGGTGAGAACGTGTGAGCATGGAGGTGACAGTGAGCGCACAGATGGAGAATGCTGTAGCCAAAGGGAACAATCTTGATGTCTTTAAATGCTACCTAGTTTTTTTGTTTTTGTTTTTGTTTTTGTTTTTGTCTTTAAACAACCTGACTCAAATAACCAAACAGCTGTATTTCTGAGATGTCTGGTAACTGTATCCATACAGGTAAGGCTGGTCAAGGGAGAACCTAGTGGGCCTATGCTTTTTCATCCAGTGGTCTAATCCCACATCTTCCTTTACCTGTTTCTGCTAATGATGACTTCTCTCTTTGGTGGGGGGGGAGGCAGGGGGCAGGGGACTTGTCTCTAACCACCTGGAGTCCCAGTGGGCTCTGTTCAACTACAGTTCTGCAATTCAGGCAGGATAATTGGGACCTACCTCTTGGGTATTTAGACCCACAGTAATGATAATGTGGATGAGGCCAATATCTCTGGCACATCCCAGAGAAGCAAAAGGTTTAAGATTGCACTGTTTCTCTTGCTAATATTGTGAAAATGACCCTTGACAACCTTTGAGGCTTCAGTCCTTATACCTGTTACATTATTTCTTTTGTGTTTGTTGGGTAGAGTGGCTGTTATGATCTTCCTTCTTATGCTTACAGTCTGATGTGGAGCATTGCTGTGAACTGTCCCTGGACTAAGTATGAAGGTCCATCCTGAACATCTAAGAATAAAAGAGGGATCCCCGGGGAGTGGAGTGAAGAGAACCCTGGGGGAATGAAATCCTAAGTGAATGTGTGCTGTGGACATTAGCTTAGCCATAACATGGCAGTGGCAACATCTCCCCTGACCCAGAGTGAGGCTCAGAGGGATGGCAAAGCCTTCCTCAGTGATTCGAGGAAGTGTTGATATTGTGTGCAGAAATGTCCACCATAGCTTTCTTCTCCCAGATGCATACAGGCTAAAGACAGCTCTCCTACAGAGCCAAGATTAGCTTAACCTGCCTCCTTGATTCAGGTGTATGCAATAACCCCATGTCCCTGTTCAACTGTATATAACAAACATGCTGAGCTTTCAGGGTGTTCTGGCTTCTCCACCAGCTTCACTCTGGGTCTGTGAGTTCATCTTTTCTTTCCAATCAGATCTCAGTCATCTCAAGAGCCATGCTGGTTGAGGCAGATCAGAAATTGTACCTTGTATAACTTTTTAAACTTGTTAGACATGGTCCAGAACTCAAAATGAGTGAGTAGTATGTAGGGTAGGATTGTTAAAATTATATGCTGTTCTTGCTCAGTGTCATAACTGGTAACGTTCAGTATTAATTGTCTTGTTAATTGATGGTGGGTTTTATTCCTATTGGTGATAAATGAAGCTTTCTATTACTATATGCCTGCTGGCTTTGGGGGGTGGGGGTAGATTAGGGCCATTGTAATGGTATTTCACTGTTGTTTCCATTCATGCTTGCTCCTCTTACAGAGGACTTGGGTTCTGTTCCCAGCACGCACATGGTACTCACAACCTTCTTTAATTCTAGTTCCAGGGCATCTGATGTCCTCTTCTGGCCTACACAGGCACTAGACACATGTGGTGCATAGACATTTTTTTTAAATTAATTCACACTTATGTAGTACATACATATCATCGGGGGGAATAAACTAAAACAACAATAAAATACCACTGTGAGTCTTTATTCTTCACAGACAAAACCATCTTTGTTCACAAATGAATTATTTTTTCCTTTCCTATGTGTACACTTCGTATTACCTTATTATGATGTTGGATTATCTAAACGTCCTTTTTGGATGCTGAGAAGCAATGATGTGCAGGAGCATCCCTGCCTTGCTCTTGACCTTAATGAAAGAACTTCGAGTTTCTCACTGCTAAGTACAATAATACTAAGGGTTCCCAAACACGCAGTTCAGCAAGTAGAGGAAATCCCCATCTATTCTGCTTTTCTGGTGATATTTTTTGTGAATGGGTGTTAAATTTTAGCTAAGGCCTTTCTGTATCTATGGAGATGATCGTGTGATTTTTTTTTCTTATCCTGTTATGAATGAAGACAACCAACTATCAGATATTGTACTTCCTTGTAAGTCTGAGTTAAATCCCAATGGTTTCTAATTCTTTGTGTGTGTGTTTGGAGTCAGTTTATTCGTATTTCATTGAGGGTCTATGTTGCTGAGTAGTAATGGTGTGTAAATTCTCTCTTCTTGTATTAGGGTAGTGCTGGCCTCAGAGAAGTAGAAATGAGTCCGTCTTATTCTCTCTTCTAGAAATTTGGTATATAGCTTGTCTTAAATGTTTGTTCGAGTTAACCAGGGAATCCCTTTGGCTCTACCATTATCTATTATGAATAGTTATTAATTATAATATAATTATAATATATTAATTATATTATATACAGTTATTATTAATTATAATAAACTGGGTCCAGTTTATTTAATGGACCCATTTTAACTATATTTTTCTTATGTGAAACTTGAGAGATTGTATCTTTCAAAGCATTGGCCCATTTTATTTAGGTTACTAGTTTTAAGCATAGAGTTATTTACAGTTTGTTGTCATTTGGGTTCACAGAATTTTTACCTGATTTTAACAATTTATACTCTCTTTGTGCTTAACCTACTTAAAGAATTGGGAATTTTATTTTTCTTCTCAAAGAGCTAGCTTTTATTTTGTTGATTTTTTCTGCCAATTTTATTTTTAATTTTATAGATTTTCCTGCTCTAACTACTTTATTCTTTAACTTTAGATTTCATTTGCTCATCCTTTGCTAGTTTCCTACAGTAGAAACAAATTATTGGTTTGTGGTCTCCTTTTCTAATATATGCATCTGATGCTATAAATTTTCTTATAAACACTGCTTTTGCTGCAACAGAATTGACTCAGGACTTACAAAGAAGGAGGGGACTTCTAACATAAAACTGTAACGTTGAAGGAGTGGCCAGTAGTGTTGCAAGCTCCATGATTGAAGGTGATTATGCAGAACAGCTTGTTTCTAATGTGGATGAAGTACCCTTGCAGTAGAGGAAGATGCCATCGAGGACTCTAACTGCAGGAAGTCAGTGCATGACTTTGAGAATTCAGAGGCCAGTCTGATTTTGTTGTTATGAGCTAATGCAGATTGATGACTTTACATCAAAACCTGGATTTATCATTTCAGTGATCTAGAATACCTCAGAATTGGACTAAATCTACTGTGCTCTGTAAGCGCAGCAATATTGCCTGGATGACAGCTCATGTCTTTGTAAGAGCTTGTTGAATAAGGCCCTTGGAAGACCTACTGCCTACAAGAAAAGATTGCCTTCACGATCCTGTTGTTAGGGTCTGCAATGAAGATGTATGATTAGAGGAACGTGCATGCATGCTGGATAACACGAAAGGCTCAACATCCAGGTCTTGAGACATGCATTTCAAAGGCTCTTGCTGCCCCTCCTGAATGATTCTTTTGTTGGATCTGCATAAAGAAAATGGAAACCACTGGAAACAGTTTACCAGTCTAGATGTCATCAAGAATATTGATGATTTACAGGAAGAGTTTACACTGTTGATATTAACAAGAATGTGAAAGAAGCTGATTCCAACCTTGGCAGCTTTGAGGCTTTCAGTACTTGGGTAGAGGAAGACCCTACAAGTGTGGAAAGACAAGAGAAGCAGAACCAGAAGTAAAGCCTGCCCACACGGCCACAATCTCATGTCAACTTGATGGAGTGAGGAGCTACTTCTTAGAAACATACAAAGAAAATAGTTTAACTCATGGTAGAATTCCTTGCAAAATTAGCCAGTCCTTCCAGATGCCATCAACTACATTTTTGTGATATTCTAAACTTTTTGCTGTCAGATCAACAACATTCACAGCATCTTCACCATGAATAGAGGTCTATCATCCCTCCACGTTCTCATTTATCTTCAACTCCATCTTGATACCTAGTGAGGTAACCCAAACCTTTCTTCTCATGATACCTTGGTAATTGTATCGTTATAAATGGCTAGCTTTCTGTTTATCATGAATTCTGAGCAA
>CABHPR010149331.1:29098-58780 GCA_902168415.1 Peromyscus melanophrys | reverse complement strand
CCTGTTTTCCCGATCTTCTCGCTATTCAGGGTGCATGCCATCGTGCCTAGCTCTGAGCCAGGGGGTCGTTGGGGGGGGGGGGGGGGGGGGGAGGTTGAGACAAGGTTTCTCTGTGTAGCCCTGGTAGTCCTAGAACTCACTATGTTGACCAGGCTGGCCTCGAACTCAGAGATCCTCTGGGGATTAAAGGTGTGTGCCACCATGCCCTGCCTAGAGCTAGATAATTTAAAAGAAAAAAAATGTTTTTTAAAGGCAAGATGTTGTGCAATTCATGCTGGCCTCAAACTTAGTACGTAGCCAAGGATGGCTGAATTTCTGATGCTCCTGTCTCTACCTCCAGTGGAGGCGTTGGGATTTTATAGATGTATGCCACCATGTCAGATTTATGTGATGCTAGGGATGGAAGCCAGAGCTCAGAGCATGCTGACTAAGCACTCTACCAACTTAACTGTATCTCTAGTCAAGGATTCTTTATAGTTGAGTGTGACCGACATTTCTCTGGGGTCTTCCTGGCCATCTCAGGGGCAGGGACCTCCTATGGAGATTCTGAGCTCAGTCAGCTGCAGTTGCCTGAAGGCACTATCCAGCACTAGGCAGTAACTCGAACCTGTGGTGGGGTCCAGCGCCTCCCTTCAGCAGAGCCACTGACCCGCTCAGGCGCAAGCCTGTAAGTGAGATGTGGAAAAGGTAAATGACCACTTCTCAGGTTGTGCCCAAGATCGCGTGACCACTGAGTGTGCAGTTTGGGGCCTTAATTAGGTCACTGGTTCTAGCCGGGTATTCTAGACATGGAAGGCTGCTGGGTTTAAGGTGGTGCTAGCCTAGAAGAGGGCATGGGAAGAAGTCTTGTTGGCAAGGAGGAGTGAGGCAGAGATGGATGTCTGAGGCTGAGGACAGGAGGGTGATGGCCTGAGTGTATCCCCTTCATTTAGGAGCCATAAGTCAGTCCTCACCTTACACTAAAGCTGGGCTGTGGCCCTTGGCTGCCTCCAAGCCCCCCCCCATCTCTGTCTCACCTCTTCCCCCCCAGCTGGCCTCCCCAGCCCCTTTACTTCCTGACCTGGGAATCAGGGGTGGGGGTGGACGCTGCCTAACCAGCCCTAATGGACTGTAGAAAGCCTCTAGTGTTTGGGGGCATTGTCCCCATAGTCCCCAACAGGACTAGTCCCAGGGGCACCTCTACCCTGGGGTCCAGCCCCTCAGGACTTTTCAAGGCTGCAGCATAGCATGCTCCTTTGGCCAACTCTGGTTGGAAGAACCTTCCAAGTGCGGTGGAAAGGCCTGTAAGCCTGGCTCCTCTAAGGTTGAAGACACATTCAAGTTCAAAGGCCACTTGAGCTACAATTTGAGTTCAAGACCAGCTAGAGATGTAGCTCAGTGATGGAGTACTTATCTAACGTGAGAGACCCTGAGCTCAACCACTGGTAACCAACAAAAAGAAAAAAAAAATATCCTGGGACTTTCCCTCTGTCCCCGTCCCCTACCCCACCCCACCCCACCCCCACCCCCACTGTCTAAGTGTCTAAGGCTGCTGCAGACTGGCATCCTGCAGGCCACCAGAGCCTCTGCCCTCTCCATCTGCTCATTTTCCTCTCCTTTCTGAATGGACTCTAAACCTCCAGGTTTTTTCACTCAGTTCCCTGTCCCAAGTCACAGGCCAGCCTGCCTGTGCCAACTCAGATCCAGCAAAAACTAGACTCCTTTCGAAAAGCACCCTGGGATCATGAAGTAACAGTTGGTCCCTAGGTAGGTGAGTTTTTTTTTTTTTTTTTTTCTTTTTTTTTCTGGTGTGCTGGGTACAGCTGAGAACTGATTTGCCTGCAATCTTTTTTTTTTTTAAAGACTTTTATTACTTTTTAATTATGGGGAGGGGGGAGTGCACATGTGAGTGCAAGAACCCTCACAGACCAGAAGAGGGAGTCGTCATTTGGAGGTGGAGTTGTTGAAACATTTGATGTGGGTCCTGAAAACCAAAACTCAGGTGTGTTGGAAGAGGAGGAAATGCTCTTAACTATTGAGCCATACTTCCAGCCCTCTCCTGGTCATCTAAGCAAAATCTGGAAAAAAGAAGGGATGATCAGAGAAACAAGAGCACATGAGAGTACCTGGGCTTTGAACTGGTGACTCCAGCAGCCATGCTTTCCTCTGGAGGAGCCCGGAGGCTGAACTGGCCAGTCATATATGCATTGTTGGCTGTTCCCTCAGCACCTCCTTGGCAGGTTCTTGGCATTTTATGAGGCAGCTCATGTGATTAACTTGTTAGGTCATTATCATGCCCCTTTAGGGTGGCCTTGAAGGTGCCAAACCTTATTTCCACACGATATACCTGGCATCAGTGGGAGAATTTACACATAGTCTCTCCACAGCTTTGTTGACTTTCTTTCTTTTGGGCTGGTCCATTCCCTGTTAGCAGCTTTCCTCAGCAGGTATCCTGCAGCTCTGACATCTCCAACATCTTGGGATCTCCAAAGGCAATCCAGGCTTCACCTTCACAGCCTCATGCAATGGCCTTTCTAGGCCTCCAATCAGGGATACACCTGACACATGCCTGGCCTCAGCACCTCACCTTTCTTTAGTCGTGGAGGAAGATTCTATAACCCCCTTCTTCTATCTTTGACTCCAAAGCCAGAACCATATTGTTATGATTTATTACTGGGGGGACCCCGAGGGTATCCCACGTGTGCAGGAAAACATGCTGGCATGTTGAGCAGCTACAGTGGCTGGCTGGCGGATGACCCACTCCATGAGGGCATGATGGCGGTGGCCAGTAATACACAACCCAGACACTGCATCCACGTGGACAGTTTATTATAATAGATAGATAAAGAGGCAGAAAGACAGAAAGAGGGAGACAGAGAGAGAGAGAAAGGAGGGGGTGTTGAGGGATGCACACTTTGTGGGAGTGAAAGGCAGAAGAGAGAGAGAGAGAAAAGAGCAGAGTTTTTCCTTAAGAAGAGGCCTCTACGTCAGGACGCAGGGCGGCCCCAAGGGGCAGGATCAGAATATTAACATTTCTCCATTTTGATTATTATAAAAAGAGGTGACTTACGGGAGCAAGTAGGCAAGCAAAGGCATTGAATTATTGAGGCTACTTCAAGCTGGCAAGGGGCGAAGTGGGGAGGGGGTAGCCAGGAGTCATGCATGGGGGGAGGCGAGACTGAAGAAGCATTGTTAGCTGTCATCATGGAAATCTCTGGCGTCTGTTCCTTGAGGTTGCTAGGAGAAAAAAAAATAGATTGTTATCATTGGCCTTATGAGCTGTGCTAGCCATGGGTAGAAAGATAACTGTCAGAAAGAATGGGACAGGGAAGTGCCCTGGTTGTACAGAGGAGGCATGGGTGAGCAGGGTCCAGTTGCTGGGCAGGTGCCTGCCTGAGCCTGGAGAGGTGGTACTGGCACTGAATTGAAGGATGTGTTCTTCAGGATGGTAGGAGTCATCAGATCTATCATTTCTCTGGAGGTGGGGGTGCATCCATCCCGGTTGGCATCCTCGGAGCTGGTGCCAGCTGGTGCAGGGGCTGGCGTATCTGGAGAGCCCCTTGGCCCAGGCTGGATGAGGGAAACTGCAAAATATTCTCAAAATATTCTCAAAAAAAAATTTGACCAAATGGATGAGGTCAAAATGGGCTCTGGAGATTGTTAATTTTTATCAGACCAGATTTTTTGATGCAGTAGCAGAACTTTTCTCAGGGACCTGTAGGTATCTGTAAGACAGCTGGAATAGATTTACATCGTAGCAAAGGGGTTGAAAATCCATAGAAATTTAAGGACTCCTAAGAACTGTTGTAGTCAGTGTTGTATCAGTTTATCAAGGCTACATTTATCAATATTAAAATTTTGAACCTCTGGAGTTATATCTGAAACCACTCTATCCCATACCATGAAGTCTCTGAATGAGGCACAGCTGTCTGTAATTTTAATAGGAAACTTATTAATGAACTGCCAGTAATCTTGGGATTGGGGCTGTCAAACTGATACACCCTGGTCATCAAACATCATCAGACCTGAGAAGGATAAATTTAAGAAGTGAGACAGCTTTCCAGCTACCTAGGCAGCAATCCCAAGTCTCTCTGTGCGGGGAGTGGGGGGGGGCAGGAGCCCCAAAGGAAGCATTTGTTCAGCTGACAGGCCCAGAAGATCTGACAGATTTTTCCATGGAGTAGGAATTTGGGGAGGTCAACCCACCTGTCTCAGCAGGGGGCCAATCGATCCCCATTGCTCCAGTAATTCACAGTCTGGACAGGGTCTCAGCATTTCACTGCATGGCTGGCCTTGCCATAAGCTTACAGGTGAAGGGTCTGTGGCCATCCATCTTCTTGGAGAAGATACAGGATGCTGCCAGGAGCTGACATGTCTCTTTATCATAAAAAAGCTTTTACATTAAATGTCTTATTCTCAGATCTCTACAGGTGTTTGAGGACTGGGGGAACAAAATCTGTTAGCTGTATTTATAACTTTGAGAGCATATATATGACTCAAATCTGAGTGTACAGGTTTTCCAGTTAGTTACAGCTTAATGAAGTCAGCAAGGACAGGGGGGCTGACCTTTGAGTACAGCCAGATTATAATCCTGAATGACTTATACAGAAATAATTGTTTCTTAAGCTGTCTCCTGAGAAGGCAAGAAGAGTGACAGGGAGAGATCGCAAGGCCGAATGAGAACAGAAGAAGAGGGGCTTGGGAGTCAGGGTGCAGCCAAACTCTGAGGAAAGGACCCTCTCGGTGGACCAGAAACTCCATCCTGAATGATTTATATAGAAATAATAATTTCTTAAGGTCATAAATATCTCCCTGCTTCTGCATAAAGAAGGTCAAATGTCTTATCTTATTGCAGAACCATTTTAATTAATAAATATCAATGGACATTAGATAGCTAATTGGTCCTCTAGGTTTTCATCCCTAACCTAGCCCTCCAGCCTGTCCTGAGAACAGGGAGCACAGGACGACATATTCTCCATAGCTGCTTCAAGCTGAACTGGGGCCCAGGTGTTTAGGACCCAGGCAATGGGGCATTTGTCAGAAGCATGTGGTTGTCTGACCTGGCTGTAGAGGCCGGGGACATTTACGTTTGGCTGGGCTGCTCCACATCACATAGACAAGTCTCTGTTGGCATTCGCGGCAGGCAAAGCGCTGCAGGTTCCATAACCACTGCTATGACGTTTCTGCCAGCCTGCTGGAATATAGACTAGAGACGGGAGTTAACATTTATGAATTGATTTGGAGCCTTCAGGCCTGTAGTTTTGGTAATTGGAGACCAGGAGAGAAAAACGCCATCCTCAGGAATAGACGTGTGAGAAAGACTCCTGAACTGGAGAAGGGATGGGACATCTGAAAAGAGCATATAGGTTTAAAATCCTGAGCTTGTGACCCAGATAGTATCAGAATTGTATTAATGTTGAAATTTAAAATCTTAAGCATTAATGCTGCTACCCTATCCCGGCTTAAGAGTGTGCTGTCCCGGCCCGCAGGCGTGGCTGCAGAGGAACAAAGGCCAGGCTGCGACTGAACCTTTGCCCCACTCATGCTGCCTCAAAGGTGGTGGTGAGGTCATATGACCTGTCTGCTTTGACCTTAGCCAAGATGGTGGCTTGACCTTATTTAAGATGGCACCAGCTTGACCATGTGACTGCCCTTATCAAATATGGCAGCTGAGTGGGAGAAGAGAAGGGAGAGGGAACAGGGGTTGGTATGTAAAAGGAAAGAAAATTTTTTTAATAAAAAATTATTTAAAAAAATATGGCGGCTGACCACATGTTCATGTGGGGTTTTTTTTGTTGTTGTTTGTTTTTGTTTTTTGTCAAGACAAAAAAGGACAAGGAACAGGTAAAATGAAGCATTTAAAAGTTAGTCAGAAACAAGTTAACAGGTTAACAAGTTAACATGGCCATCTCTCAAGCAGTGGCAGAGCAGCAGAGGAAAGGCGGGCTGATGGAGGAGGGAGGGGCAGGAGGCAGGGCTCTGAGCAGTGGTGGAGCAGCCAGTGGGGTGGGGGAAGGGTCCCGAACCAAAGTCCTGCAGGTGGAACAAGAGGTCCTGGCAACAGAGTCAAAGCGACAGAGAGAAAAGATTTAAATGATAGAATTACAGACAAGGAAAGGAAATAGAGGCAAGGGGTGTACATGCCGCGTAAAAGAACCCGGTAACAGGTGATGACTAATTGCTTAGCAGAGACTGGAGGAGCATGGAGGGGTGGACAACGGGGAGGGGGCTTGGGGGGGTAGGTGCATTTTTCCACAATGAGGTATAACGGTGCAAGATAGCCAATGGACTGTCGTCACAGAGGCCATGAACCGTGGAATTCAGAGGGCACAGGCTGCCTCCGTATGCTGTCATAGGGGCAGGGGCTGAGGGGCTATGAGCCCGAAAGACAGTGAGTGAAATGAGACTGACCTCCAGCGTCCCAGAGAGTCAGCAAAAATGAATGGCTCAAGATAGCCAATGGACTGTCGTCACAATGGCTATGAGCCATGGAGTGCATAGGCCCGAGGGGCTTAGAGCCTGAAAGACAAGTGGTCAGCACCATGATCGTCTGGAGCAAATCCTCAGTTGTGGAAAAATGGCCCAAAGGGAAGCTTACCGAAAGGGGTTGGATGAAGGTTCCAGGGCTCCTAGTGTGTCTCAGCCAGCAGGCAGGGGAAATGCGCCAGGAGGACCTCTGTTGAGTCACTAGCACCAATGTTATGATTTATTATGAGGGTGGGACATCCAAGGGTATCCCACACGTGCAGGGAAACATGCTGGCATGCTGGGCAAATGCAGTGGCGGGCTGGCAGATGACCCACTTCATGCGAGCATGGCAGTGGTGGTGGCAGCCAGTAATACATAACCCAGACACTGTATCCACGTGGAGAGTTTATTATAATAGAGAGATAAAGAGGCAGAGAGATGCGGGGGAGTGGAAAGGTAGAAGAGAGAAAGGGGTGGAGTTTTTCCTTAAGAAGAGGCTTCTACATCAGGACGCAGGGCGGCCCCAAGGGCCAGGATCAGAATATTAACACACATGGCTGAAGCAGCCAAGTTCTGCTGCTTACTGGGGCTGGAACATGGTCCCCTCATTCAATTACATCTTCACCAGCTTTCTGTCTTTCACTGCCTACGCTTGGTGCTCCTGAGACTCGCTCTGTAGACCAGGATGGCCTTAAACTCAGAGATCTACCAGCCTCTGCCTTCCCAGTGCTGGGATTAAAGGTGTGCCCACCACACCTGGCTCTAGAGTTTTCTTTAATTCCTTTTCACAAGTTGGAAACAGCTGGGTGGGATCTTGCCCTGATCACCACTCCCTTTATTCCATTTCTTAATCTGTTTATCTCCTTGAACAGAGGACTTAGCTCCATTCCACTTTCTGGTGCCCTTTTTCCTCTCAAATATTTTTGCTTGCTCAGCTTGCTCCTTTTCATTATAGATCTTCATTAGCGTTACCACTAATAGCCACACAACAGAGACTATACTAGACTGTTCTAAAACTCTTCACTTTAGCCTCAGGCAGACTCTCCCACAAGGGTAGAAAGCAGCCACTTCCTTCACCAAAATATCACAAGAATGATCTCTAGGCAACACACGAGAATTCTTCTCCTCTGACACCTCTTGAGCCAGCCCCCACAGTTCCCATCACTCTCAGCACCACTGTCTGCCATGCTCCGGCCAGTATGGCCCATTGAGCAGTGCTTAAAGCATGCCATGGCTTTCCAAACCCAAATTCCTCCAAACACATGGTCAGGCCTGTCACAGCAATACCCCACTCCTGGTACCAACTTCTGTCTCAGTTAAGGTTTTCTATTGTTGTGAAAAGACACCATGACCACAGCAACTTTCTCTCTCTCTCTCTCTCTTTTTTTTTTTACTCTTATCTGTATTATTTGATGCTGAATTTATTCCTGTGCCATAAGTTTTGATTTCTTCAGTTTCTTCTGGGATATCTTATTCTTCTGTACAACCTCCTCTTCCGGCTTTGGAACAATTTGTTCCTTTTCAGTGAGGATCATCTCCATGTGGCAAGGGGAGCTCATGTATGGGTTAATTCGGCCATGAGCTTTGTAAGTTCGTCAGCACATCTTGGGTTCTTTGTTCACCTGGATGTGTTCAATGACTTAAGAAGCTACATCTAAACCCTTCAGTTCAGCATTACTCTGCATTTTTAAGCATGTGCAGCAAAAAACTCAGCAGTCTTTTTAGGCCACTGACCCTGTGTCCAGCCTCACTGTTTGGCCTGGGCAAACCTACCAACTCCACCATTATACCGCTGGAAAGGTACACGTTGCTTCTTTACAGTGACATCTTTCAGATATTTGGTGGCTTTTCAGATATGCATACCTTTGATGGCCTGGGCAGTTTCACAGGTGTTCTTAAAGTGAACCCAAAGATTTGAACATCTTGATTTGCATGATTTTGTAGGGTTTTCTGGGTCAAGAGAGTAGCAAAGCATCTTCACAGATCACCTCAGGCTGCTTTCAGGAAAAGCAACCACAGCAACTCTTAAAAATAAAACATTTAATTGGCGTGGCTCACTTACAGTTTCAGAGGTTCAGTCCATTATGATGGGGAGCATGGCAGCATACAGACAGACATGGTTCTGGAGCTGAGACTGCCACATCTTGACCAGAAAGCAGGAGGAAGTCGACTCACTGTCACACTGAGGAACGCTTGAGCAAGAGACCTCAAAGCCCACCCCCACAGTGACACACTTCCTCCAACAAGGCCACACCTCCTAATAGTGCCACTCTATTTGGGGGCCATTTTCTTTCAAACCACCACAACTGGTCTTCTACAGCCTTCACACACACACACACACACACACACACACACACGCACGCACGCACGCACGCATGCACGCACGCGCACACACACACACATATACACGTTCATCTTTTTTGCTAGAAAAGGAAGAGAATATTCCAGAAGGGAGTCCATAGGCATTGGCTGTGTAAGAGCAGGTGAAGCTGGAGTTCCAACTTGCCTTGTGCTACATCCAGGCCACCCTCCCCGGCTGCTCCATCCTTGGCTAAGGCTGCCTTATATACTCAACAGCTGGGTCATGGCCTCCCAAATACTCTCCTGTGTTGGCACCCAGAGGAGAGGTTTTCCTGAGACAGACATCTGATGTTGGCCCTTATTTCACTATGCTCCTGCTACCCTGTTGAAACCACAGCCCTCCCAGACTGCCTTATGTGAGTTAGGTGGCTGCTCCCTTTCCAGAATATTCTGGCACCCCCAAACCACTTAGCAGCAGCAGTCCCCTTGCCGGGCTCTGCATATTTGCCTCTCTGTTGGCGCCAGTGCAGCCGGTGACTCTGCACTCCCACCTCACCGCGCAACACTTCCATTGTGTCTGTGTCCCTTCTGGGACTGTCCCTTCTGGGACTGTTGTCTTTGTGTTTCCCTTCTGCCCTGGAGAGGCCCCAGCACATGGGAGCCCAGTGATGAGGGACTGAATGAATGAGTATTGGGAGCTCCAGAAAGCCAAGAGCTGTGGGACAGAAGTGGCCTGTGAGCAGGCTAGACACCCGAGGTTTCTCTGTCCCTGCGCTCATTGCTGAGAACCAGGGCCATCCACAGCCCGAGTGAGTGCTCCGGCTTTGGAAGCAGTGATAACACACTGAAGATCTGGTTTCCCAGCCTGCGCTTGGGAAGGTAGGAAGGACAGGTGCTATGATAGCTAGGGGGGACCCAGGGAACTGGGTAGAGGGACTCTGGGCCTGTAGCCTCAGGAACTCCCTGAGGCTAATCTAGACAGCTAGAGTTGGGGCCGTCAGTCAGGTTGGGCCTCTGCGTGGCCACCTGCTGGGGGCGGAGCATGCAGTGCCCTCCCTGACTTAAAAGTGCCTGGGGTCACACAGGAGCTGCTGACACACAGGCTCTTATCCAGCTGGATTGGGGTAGACAATGATTCTGACAATCCCAGTGTCCTTGTTCTGTGCCCCCAACTCTAGTCATTTGAAAAGACATACGTTTCCAACAAAGCCTTGCTATGTGCGTTTGCAAGTGTACGAGCCTGTGAGCTATATGCACCCAAAGACAGCTATGAATGTGCCCCAACACAAAATCATAAAATTACTTAAAACAGATTTTTTTTTTGAAGGGGGGCGATTATTTTTGTAACTGGATTGTGAGCTTCTCAAGCATGACTTTGTAGATGACATCATGTTACAGTGTCAAAAGACTGTCCTTGCTGATGCACAGGCTCCACCGGCCCCAGCACCACCACCCTCCTGAGAAACCCTGAGGGGTCCCTGGGGAGTTTCTGATGGCAGAGCCTCTGCACAAAGGTTACCTGCTTGCTTTCTTTCTCCCTTAATGGCAGGATTATTCTGGGAGGTGAAAACCAAGAAAGCTCAGGGGCTCTGCACAGTGCCAACAAAAAGAAAAAGCAGCTCAGGGGGGTGGGGAGTGGGGTGAGGAGGTGGGAGGCAGGTCTCCAAAACCAGTCAGACACTAGAAACCAGCTCTGTCCCCCTCGCTGCTATCTTTTTAATAGCTGGGCCCCCTAGGCCAGGTTGGGTGGGGCTGCTGTGGCCAGGACTCAACCTGCCCTCCTCAGGCAGCCTTCATTGCTGTCCGATTGGCAAAGAGTAGAGACTGTTTCCCAGTGGAGCCGGGACCCTGGCCGTGTCCCCAGTGGGCTGGCACAGAGTGTCTCTTCTACCCAGAATGGGGAGGCAGGTGGTGGGTTACATTTTCTCCAAATGTCAAAGACGGTGAAGACTGGGACCAAGCTGAGTCTGGGCAGATCTTTGGGGTAGAAGCCTGGAAGCCATTTTCTCATCTTGTCTGTGGACTATGGCTTGTCTGGGGTAGCAACTCCTTCCTAAAAAGAGCCCCAGGCACCAACCATGGTGCCTGCTGAGGAGGATGAGCTCCTTTGACAACTCCACAGAGCAGGCCAAATCTCTCCCAGGTGCCCAGTAGGGTGAGGCTTGTGCCCAGGTCTTCAGAACCATCTGAAGACTAGAGTCCTCCCACATCAAATCCCGAAGAACCTGAAGGGGGAGAGACAGAGAAAATGGGGAACATCATACATCTAGATGGAAGCCTCAGGAGAGAGCGGAGAAGGGCTTGGGGCTGTGCTATTTTCTTCTTCCTCTTCCTCTTCCGCCACTCCTCTCGTCTTTAATTCTGCTAAGATTTATTTTCTTTCATGCATATGAGTACTTTGCCTGGATGCACATGTGTGTGCACCACATGTGTGTGCACCACATGTGTGTGCACCACCGGCCTGAGGAACCTGTGGATGTCAGAAGAGGGCATCAGATGCCCCGGACCCAGAGTTATAGTTGTTTATGAGCCACCATGTAGGTGTTGGGAACTCAACCTAGGTCCTCTTGAAAAGCAACCAGTGCTCTTAACTACTGAGCCACAGCCACCCCCCCGCCCCCCGCAGCCCCCCCAGTCTGTGCTTGTTCTTTGCTGGGTGAAAGAGCTTAAAAAAGGAAGATTTGGGTTAAAATGTATTGCCAGGTGCAATAGAACATGCCTTTAATCCTAGCAGTGGGAACGCAGAGGCAGGCTTTGTGGACCAGACTGGGCTACATAGTTTGTTCCAGGCCAGCCAGAGTTCTGTGGTGAGACCCTGGCTTAAACCAATTTAAATCACAGGAAGGCCTGGGTGTAGCATAGTGGCAGAGGGCATGCTTGATCCTGGGTTTGACCCTGACACCCTCCTCCCTCCAATTATAGGGACAAAAAGGCGGTAAAGCTGAGTGTGGTGGCACATACCTGTAGTTCTAGCACTGGGGAGGCCAAGGCAGGAGGATTTCGAGATTGGGACCTGCCTGGGCTATGTACATAAGCCCTATCCTAAAACAAAACATGAGGAAAGAGGAACTAAGGTACTGTGGAGGAGAAATGGGGACCAAGGGGCTTTTCTAAGCCTAAGCTTTGGAAAATGTAATCCCCTGCCCAATATGTATGGGGGTGAGGGGTGACCTATGGGGGTGAGGGGTGACCTATCAGTTGCTGTTGCTGGGCCTCATGACTTCAGGCTCACGAGTCACAGTGGACTCTCATGTCTTCAGCAGCTGGACAGTGCCACACCTCTGAGAGAGGTGCTGAAAGATTAAACAGGTGAAAATTTTCTGAGGAGCTCAGCCGGTGGGACCATTCCTCTGAATGTTTGTAAGGTGGTAATGATAGCGTTCCACTGACCAGAAATGAATTCCGTTGCATATGCTTTGAGTCTTGCTGTGGGGCCAAACTCAGAGCCCACTCATCCCTAGACCTTACAAATGTAGCTCTTTTCATTTCTGCCGCTCTTCAGATGTAAACTGCAGAAGATGTAATCCAGCTAAAATGGCTCGGATCTTCCTTGGGACAGTGAGCACGCCTTGGGCCTGTCCTCTTTCGAGTTGAGGGCTTCATAGTTTAAATGCAGTCACTGGTTGCTCTTGTCTTCCCTGCGACCATAGAAAGCCTAAAAGCCCCTGGGGGGGGGGGGAGGCGGCTGGAGAGATGGCTCAGTGGTTAAGAGCACCGGCTGCTCTTCCAGAGGACCCAGGTTCTATTCTTAGCAGCTGCATGATACTTAACAGGTAGCTCTAACTTCAATTCCAGGGGGATCCAGTGCCATTTTCTGGCCTCTGAAGGCACTGCATGCATTTGGTACATAGACATGCATGCAGTCAAAACACCAATACATATGAAAAAATTAAAAAAAAAAAAAAAAAAAACAACCCTGCTTGAGAATCCCATGTTAAAACTTGGCAGGAGCTGGTGAGATGGCTCAGCTGGTAAAGGCACTTGCCACCAAGCCTGACGACCTTAGCTCTGTCCCAGAGAAGGAGATAGCCAATTCCAGCAAGTTGTCCTATGACCTCTACCCAGTGCCACGGCGTATGCGGCCCCATGAATAAATGAATGTAATAATAAATAAATAAATTGTTCATGGCAGCTTAGACCTATAATGCCAGCACTTGGGAGGCTAGCCTGGGCTAAAATGAAAGACTATCTAAAAGAGTAAGAGGAAGGTGAGAGAAGAGGGGGGAGAGAGGAAGGGAAGAAAGAGGGAGAGAATCCGCCAGCTTAATTCAGATCCACCTGGCTGTTTTCATCATCCGTTGAGTGAAGCCACTAATTGCCTCCCTCAGTGAAGTGAGGAAGGCCCTTAGTGAGCTCTTAATTAACAGGGCGGGCAGATATGATTAATTTGTTCCAGGATTGACCCAAAGACCCAAAGGCTTGCACTGAGAAGACACACCGCAGAGCACTTGGAGTTACTGTCTTGAGTCCTTTTTTTTTTTTACTTTTGTACTGCGCAGCTGCGTAAGTCACTCTCCGCTCTGAGGGGGCAGATACGGTGGGAAATGAAAGCAGGCCTATCAAGTTCTGCTCTTGCCTGCCTTGCAAACCCAGGCCCTGAAGGAAGTGACTGCTTGTAAAGCCTCTTGCCAAGGGTCACTTTGAAGACAGGGCGACATGTCTGATTTTAAACCCCAGCTCCACAGGGGAGGAAGATGTCACTGATGTGGTCACTTTATAGTCTTGCCGGGACTTCAGTAGATGGCACTAGACCTCTGTTTCTAGCAGGAATAAAAGGAAGCAGCCTTAACTGAGCACCGGGGCGGGGATCGGGGGATGGGAAGCTGGCTGGTGCCTCTTTTCTTTCTTGCTATCTCGACCTCAGAGATGTCCCTTCACGGCTGTCTCTGCTTATTCCCGTGTCAATCAGGTGGCCTCCCGCAGAACAGAGTCAGGGCTCTCTTTTGCCTCCCCCTTGGCTCTTTTTTCTGCCTGGGATTACTGCTTCTGGTGGGCTTCTGCTTCCCAGCAAATACTTTGCCACGGGCCTGAACTCTAATCTCAGCCCCTCCTTCCCCCTCTTTTAGTTATACCGTCATTTTGGTTTTGAGACAGGGTCTCTATATGTAGTTCAGTCTGGTTTCAAACTCTGGATGTAGCCTCAGCCTTGCGCCTCTCCCTCCCGACTGTTGGGAGTATGAGCTTGTATCCCTGTGCCCTCCTTTCCTTATTTAAAAAGGATGTTGAGGGGAGGCGGCCCAGAGAGATGGCTCAGTGGTTAAGAGCAATGGCTGATCTAGAGGGCCCAGGTTTGGTTCCCAGTACCCACAAGGAGGCTAGCAACTGTCTGTAACTCACGTCCCAGGGGATCTAACACCCTCTTCTGGCCTCTGCTGTCACTAGACACACGTGGTGTACACACATGCAACGCAGGTAAAATCCCCATAGATCTTTTTTAAACTTTTAAAAGCTCATTTGGAGGCTGGGAAGATGGGTTGGTTAGTGGGTAAAGCACTTGTCACACAAATGTGAGGGCCTGAATTCAGGTCCCCGGAATGCACACAAAGCTGGAAGCAATAGTTGTCTCTATTCCCAGTGCTCCTACTATGAGATGCGAGGCAGGAAACTCTCAGCCAACTAGCTTGGCGTACATAGTGATGAATGTTAGGAACTCTGCCTCAGGAAGGCAAGGACTAACCCATGATACTGTCTTTTAACATACACATTATACAGACAGACATGTACACACACACATACATGTGCATGCACGTGCAATTATGAAAGAAATTGAATTGTGTTGACCTGAGCCTAGTGCTTACTGGGGTCCATCCTGAACTATGTGAGCTTTTCTGTTAGACCTAAAAGGTGTTAGACCTCAGGTCTGTTAGAAAGTTTTCCAGGTCAGAATCCCAGAGGAGACTCAAGGACGGCTTTACTGAACTCGTCTCTTGTGTCTAGAGGGGAGCCCCCGCTCAGACTGGCCTGGTTGGCAGCTCCCTCTGGGTGAGCGTGGGGAAGACTCCCTCCCCTCCAGAGCAGCTGAAGACAAGTCTTTGCCTTGTTTGTTGACCTTTAGTTATCACCCCCATCCTTACACCTAATCCTGTCAGCTGCTCCTCCCCTCCCCTGTTCAACCTGCATCGGAACCCTCTGTTAATATCCTCCATGGCTCCAGTCTTCTTTGTAAATGTTGGAATGCAGAGTGTGAACAGAGGACAGAAGACATTTATCTGCATCTGGGCATCACAGTTACTTTAGTGGGCCCTAACTAGGCCACTTCCCCTGCTTTTGTGTGTGTGCATGCAGAGCAAGTGCCTTGCCACTGAACCACAACCCCAGCCCCAAGGCCGGCCAACCCTTGAATCCACCTTCTCCCATGGAAAATCCCCAGACGTGGACGATTGTGAGCTTGGGATAAGCCTGTGTGATCTGGTTCCCTCTTGTAAGTTTTGGACACATAACCTCATGGATGGGGTTCTGGAAAGTTCCACATTGTAGAAACCTGTTGGCTTTGACTAGGACTCTTGTAACAGAGACATCTGGGTCTAGCCTGTTTGTAAGAGCTTAGCTTTACAGGGTCAGTTCTCAGGGGCTCTCAGAAAGCTCCTTTCCTGTCACTGCTGGGCTCCAGGCAGCATCTGCAGGCAGCTCTTGGCTTCCCTGTCAGGTACCCCTGGTGCTGTCTACTACTGACTTTGAGTAGGATTTTAGCCTGTCCACCTTCCTAGGGTTCTCTCATTGACCAGCCCCTGCCTCTCTGGAGTGCAGGGTCTGCACAGGGTGGAACAGAGCATCATGGGACTGGAGAAGAGGGTGGCCTTTATGGGGTTTGGGGACTTTGCAGCCTGCCTTGCCATTACTGAGCATTGTCACAGCCTCCTGGACTCTGTTATTCCACAGATGTCCGAAGTCATGCTGCTGACTCTACCTCTTCTGAAGCCTGCCTAGGCCTGAGAAGTTGACCTGGGAGTGGAGGGAGTTTCCAGACCTCCTTCTCCTTCTCCTTCTCCTTCTCCTTCTCCTTCTCCTCTCCTTCTTCTTCTTTTCTCATTAAAAATGTTTTATGTATGTGGATGTCTGCATATTGTGTGTATATGTATAATGCCTTCAGAAACTAGAAGAACATGCCCTGGGACTGAAGTTACAGATGACTGTGGACCACCATATGGGAGCTGGGAAAGTACTAGAAAGGTAGCAGTACTTTTAACTGCCGAGCCATTATCTTCTAGCCCCAGGACCTTTGCTTTTAAAAATCGTGGTAAGAGTAAAGTCAAGAGAATTTTCACAAGTTCAGCTGTGCTTACTTGCACAAGATCATCCCAAGCTGGGCTTGTGGACAGCATTCCCCCATACCCCAGTGAGGTCTCAATGACAAACCAAAGTTCATTCTGGGTAGCTAATGGGTTTATTAGGGTTACTTACAGAGCATGAGTAAGGGCTTCTGGGCAGAAGTGTGGGTGACCCACTTGGAAGGTCTGCAGCCAGCATGGATGATGGCTTCCACATGGCTGTGTAGATGGATCCCTGTCCCCTAGTCCTTCCCCACCTGTGTACTCTAGCCCCCCCCCCCCACTTCCCCAGGGCAGGCAGATTAACAACATACAACCAGATATTCCAGTGAGGTCCCATGTCTTAGTGTTTTGTCGCTGTGAAGAGACACCATGACCATGGCAAGTCTTATAAAGAAAAGCATTTAACTGGGGCTGGCTTACAGTTCAGAGGTTTAGTCCATTGACATCATGGTGGGAAACATAGTGACATTCAGGCAGACATGGTACCCAAGAGGTAGATGAGAGTTCTACATCTGGATCAACAGGTAGCAGGGAGAGAGAGAGAGAGACACTGAATCTGGCATGAGCATTTGAAACCCCCAAACCCACCCCCAGTGACACACTTCCTCCAGCACGGCCACACCTACTCCAGCAAGGCCATACCTCCTAACCTCTGTCAAGTAATGCAATTCCCTAATGACCAAGCATTCAAATCTCTGAGCCAATGGGAGCCATTTCTTATTCAAACCACCATATCCCATAACCCTCCCACCCCTTTTCTATGAGGGAATAGTCCACAAGCCCAGCTGGGGTGATACTTTGCAAGCAGGCACAGCTCTACTCATGAACACAGTAGCAGTTTGGCTCAGAGGCTAGTCCTGTACAACAGATACGTATAAATTTAACCTCCTCTCAACTTTTTAAAAATTGGTGCTTGGGATCAAATCCAGGGCTGTGTACACTTTAGGTAAGCATTCTGACTTTAAACATTCAGTTCAGTGGTGTTCAGTACATTCTCACTGTGGCACAGTCATCCCCACCATGGGCCTCAGAGTTTTCCTATCTTTCTGACAGTTCCCTTGCACTTCCCCTAGTCTCTGGCTATCATCCCTGTACTTCTGTCTCTGTGAATTTGGCTACTCCAGGTGCCTCATAGAAGTGGAATCCTGCAATGTGTTGCCTACACCTTGTTTCACTTAGCGTGAGTTAATTCACATAACGATGCATTTACTTCATCCATGCATCAGCATGTGCCAGAACTTCCCTTCCATCCTGTTTCATGGATTCACCCTGTTTTTGCATATCCAGTCACGGGCTGATGGACACTTGGGTTTCTTCTATTTAACTATTGTGGGTAGTGCTGTGATGAGCCTTCAAGTACAAGTATCTAAAATCCTATTTCTATATCCATAGAAAGTAAAATAAATAAATAAATAATTAAAAAAGAGGGATGAGTATGTATCTCAGCCGTGGAGCACCGGCTTGGTATGTTCAATCACCAGCCTTAGGTTCAATCTGCTACACTTAGAGAGAGAAAAAGTAATATGTTGTGGGATATTTGATCACACTGTGATGCTGAGACTGTTAGTAAAATTAACCTTGAATCAGGGGGTGGAGTCAATGACTAGCTGACTTGAATTAGCCATAGAGATTTTGGAGGACCCAGGATATGATAGAGAGGCACAGGAAGGAATAGGGAGGAGCTTGGATAGATTTGCCAGCCCTTTCAATCTGGGAAGCATGGAGAGAGAGGGTTAACTGGTCGCTTCTCCACTGCTTGCTTGATCTATCAGGTTTTTACCCCAGTATCCGACTCCCAAGTTTTTATTGATAATACAAGAGTTTGGATAAACATTTCATCAATGGAATTGCTGGGTTGTATGTGACTCTCTGCTTAGCACCTTGAACTCCTTGCTGTGTTTTATTCCTGGTCATCAAACCAGCATCTTTCCCCCCCCCCCCCCCCCGATTATATCTTTTGTTTTACTAGAGATGTGTGTGTGTGTGTGTGTGTGTGTGTGTGTGTGTGTGTGTGTGTACACGCATGCATGTGCACACATACCATGGAACTCGTGTGGAGGTCAGAAGATAATTTAGGAGAGTTGGTTATCTCCTCCACCTTTATGTTGGTTCTGGGAGCTCAGTCAGGCTTGTGCCCCAACTTGGTGGGAAGTTTTGGGCCTAGATTCTTCCCTGACAGATATGCCCCAGCAAGATCAGAGATCACCTTCCTTAGATGGCTCAGGAACAGACAGCCCCCTTATTGTGTGGGTGAGTGCACCTTGGAGTCTCCCGCAAATGCCTAGTGGAGAGCCCTGCTCACCTGAGCAGTGGCATCAGAGTTGGCCCTGGTTTTCTGTTGGGCCAGCTTGACATCTGTGTTTCCAAAGTAAATGAGTGTGTGTCATCCCAGCAGTTCACCTTTGGACATATCACAAGCAAACTGAAACACAGGAACACTTATACCCCAATGTTCAAAGTGGAATCATTTTTTATTAGTGCAATGCATTTTGATAATATTTACTCCCTCCCCTAACTTCTTCCAGATCCACCTCCACTTCCCTACCCACCCAACTTTGTGTCTTTTTTTTAGGCAGCTGTGGTGGTTTGAATAGGAATGGCCCCCACAGACTCATGTCTATAAATACTTGGTCCATAGGAAGTGGCACTGTTAGGAGGAGGTGTGGCTTTGTAGGAGGAAGTGTGTCACTAGGGGGTGGGCTTTGAGGTCTTAGAAGCTCAAGCCAGTTCTTTTCCTGCTGCCTGTGGATCAAGATGTGGAACTCTTAGCTCCTTCGCCAGCACCATGTCTGCCTGCACACTGCCATGCTTCTCACCATGACAACAATGGACTAAACCTCTGAACTGCAAGCCAGCCCCAGCTAAATGTTTCCCTTTATACGAGTTGCCCATGCTCATGGTGTCTCTTCACAGCAATAGAAACCCTAACTAAGACACCCATCAAATACAAATACAGTTTATACTGCCATATGCTCTTGGTCTTGGATATGTGACTTTCATTTCTACCAAACAGCGGTCACACCCTTAAAGAAAACAATCTCTCTCTCTCTCTCTCTCTCTCTCTCTCTCTCTCTCTCTCTCTCTCTCTCTCTCTCTCTCTCTCTCTCTCTGTCTCTCTCTGTGTGTGTGTGTGTGTGTGTGTGTGTGTGTGTGTGTGTGTGTGTGTGTGTGTGAAATATCAACTGCCAATACTTCTTAGCTAGGGCTGGTACTTCATCTCTCCTCTCCATGCTAGAATTTTATCTAGCCTGAGTCTGCATAGGCCTTGGGCATGATGTTTAAAATACTCTTAGTTCTCATGTGCAGCTCCCTGCTGTCAGCCATTACACTGGACTCTTAAAACCGCCCCCTCTTCCATCATGATCCTTCAGCCTTGGGAGGAGGGGATGTGGTATAGCTGTCCCATTTAGGACTGAGCATTCTGTAGTCTTATTCTCTGCTCCTTGATCAGTTGTAGGTCTCTGTGTTAACCACCGTCTATTGCAAAAAGAAGCTTCTCTGGTAAGAGCTCCTGCTACACTAATCTATGGGTATAACAATAAGTCATTAGGAGTCAGTTTAATATTATGTACATTTAGCAGAGTGATAGCAGCAAGTTCTCTCCTAAGGCCCACGGCCTATCTAACCACAGGTTCTTAGCCTGAGTAATGGTGCTAGGTGTGGGTGGTTTCAACTTGTGGAATCGGCCTGGAGTCCAATGAAAAAGTGGTTGGTCACTCCCATACATTTGGGCCACTGCTGCACCAATGGGTGTGTCTTGTTTCAGCTCGGAGGTTCACGTTTGTTAAGAATGATGATTCCTCTTGTCCCGTTAGTGTCCGCAGCACCTTCGAACACTGAGAGCTAGCCCACAGAGATGAAGCTTCCGGCTTCATGACAGCTTGTTTTCCCCAGGTTCTCTGAGTCAGATGTATTGTGTCTTCAGTATGGCATCATCTTTTTTAAAGTAGGTTAGACTTCTGAAGAGTTTCCTTTTTAAGATGTATGCTTTTAAGTTTTATTTTTATTCATTTGTATGTGCGTGTGTACTACGTGTGCACTCATAACCACAGTGGCCAGAAGCAGGTGTCAGATCCCTTGGAACTCCAGTTAGAGGTGGATGTAGGCTTTCTGATGTGGGTGCTGGGAACTTGGATCCCCTGTAAGAATAATACATGCTCTTAACCGCTGTGCCACATCTCCACTCCCGAAGTGGCATCATTTGTGAGATCCAAAAAAGAGAAATAGCTCAAACATCTACTTTCATGACTCTGGGAGGGTCGTTTGGAACCTCTCACAAGGGCTGCAGACAAGGGCTGTACCACCCACCAAGTTACTTACATCCCTAGCCCTAGAGCTTTGATTTTTTCAGGAAAAAAAGGTAGGTAAATGAGGTCTACATTGAATCGGTTTTGACAAACCCATGGAAATCATTGTTCCCTTGTTTTGAGACAGGGTCTCAAGCTATGTAGCCCAGGTTGGCCTTAAACTCACTAAGATAGTCCTGCTTCAGCTTCCTGGATGTTTGGTATTGTATTATTAAGTGATCATACATCATCCTTTTATGCCTTGGGGTCCTGGACTGGCCCATCTGGAAACCTGGAGGCACCCTGTTCATTTCCAGACATGGGACACCCATATTTCAGGATTCTCAGAAGTCATCACTAGTCACACAGAGATCTTGCCTGTATACTTTGTAGAGTAGGTCTTCCAGCAACAAGGCTGTGCCCAGTGGGAGCTCAGAGGGCTTGAGGAAGAAACAGCTAACAGCAGAGGGCGGTGAATTCTGGCACCAGGAAAGGACATACAATGGATGCTATTGGGGAGCAGGAAGGCCACAGAGGAGGGAGTGGTGCTTGTGTTTGCAATGAGTAGAACAGCATGAATCAGCCCCTGTGGCTAGAGTGTGGTGTGTCAGTGTATCCAGGAGTCCTGGCCCTTTCCAGCATGACAATGTGAGCTTTAAATACCACTGCCCACAGTTAGATTTCCAGTTGCCCACAGGCTACATTTCTTGGTGAATGGTGGTGGTTCTCAACAGAGATGCTTTTTCACTATGGGGGTGGGGGCAGATGGATAGTAGAAAAGACTGAATATAATTTTTTTTAAAATATGGTAAAATGTGCATAACAAAAATGACCACTTCAAGCTGGTATAGTTGCACACAACTGCAATCCATCTCTTGGGAGGTTCAGAGTGAATTTGAGGCTGGTCTGAGCTACAGAGTGGAGCCCTGCCTAAACACATACACACATATACACATGGGAGCGGGGAGTGGACCGGTGGATGGTTCTGTGGTTAAGAGTGAGAGCTGCTCTTATAGAGGACCCAAATTTAGTTCCTAGCACTCACATCAGGTAGTTCACAACCTCTTGTAACTCCATCTCAGGGCAATCTGAAGCCTCTGGCTTCTGTGGGTACCTGCACTCATGGGCACATACCCACACCCAGATTCACATACATGCACATAATTAAAAATAATAAAAAATGCAAAGGAAATAAAATGACCATTTTAACCATTTAAGTGAACACAGTTGAGGGGCCTTCAGCATGTACACAGGGTTGCACCAGTGACTTAACCCTTGTCCCAGATTGAACTTTTACCCATGAAGCCATCTCTCCGACCCCAGAAAACACCCTTCAACCTCTGTCTATATGAGTTTGACTATTGTCCTTTTGTGACTGACTTAATTCACTTATTGTGGCATCCCTGAGGGTCACCTGTGCTGCACCACACATCACAGTTCTCTTCCTTTTATTGCTGAAGAATATTCCATTCTGTAACTATTCTATACTGCACTGTGTGGGTGAGCCCATTGTGCTTATCAGCCTATCTGCCTCTGGACTCTTGGGTGCTTCCCAGCTCTTGGCTATGGAGACCTGACTGATTCATTCTCTTTTTGAGACAAGGTTTCTCTGTGTAGCCCTGGCTGTCCTGGAACTCACTCTGTAGACCAGACTGGCTTCAAACTCACAGAGACCCTCCTGCCTCTGCCTTCCAAGTGCTGGCATTAAAGGCGTGCGCTCCCCCTTCCTCTACCCTCCTAACTCATTCATTCTTGTTTCTGTGTATGTGGTGCTGGGGAATGGGACCCGGGGCTTCCTGCCTAATGCTAAGCAAGTGTTCTTTCATTGAGCTTCATCCTAAGCCTCTTATTTGTTCTTTTTATTTTATTTTATTGAGATGGGGTTTCTCTTTATGGGCCTGGAATTCACTACTTAGAACAGGCTGGCCTGGAGCTCACAGAGATCTGTCTGCCTCTAACTCCAGGGTGCTGTCACTTTCTTGTTTGTTCTTTAAAGCAAGATGTTCAGACCTGAGCAACAAAGGGTTTCTGGGAAGTATGAAGAAGCAGGAAGTATAAGAAGGACTCACTGGGAAGGGAGCCAAGGAACCCTTGGGAAGTCCTGGGAGGCCCTATGGGTAGGAAGTGGCTGGGAGGAAGTGCAGAGTAGGTACCTGAAGATGGCTGGCCTAAGGAGAAAGGGTCAAGGTAGGCCTCTTACTTCATGAAGCTGGTCTTATTTCCAGGCAGAGATGCATGACTAGAGTGACAGCCAGAAGAGGAGCTGGCCCCAGTGGGAGGACAGCCACCCACAGAGCTGTGACTACTCAGACATGGAGATAAATGACCCGGAAGTAGAAGCACAGAGCCTGAGGCGAGACCACACCCACTTCACAGCCACACTTTGGGTGGAAGGCAGCTTTCAAAGACACAAGACAAGTAGGAGAGAAAGGGGGTTGCCAGGAATGGGTGTGGCAGAGACTCCAGGATGGTGACCACCAGGAAGGTCTGTCACTAGGTGTAGCGTTTGTTGAGTTTCAGGGCATGCCCCACACCCAGAGTCCAACATTTGGAGGGTTGGATCTGTGTTGGTTGACTGAAAATGAAGGCCATGAAGGAAATAAAAGACATGAACAACATTTTGAGAGTGCAAAGCATAAAGACAAATTTTTTGCTAAAAGAGGAGTCTCTTCTGATGAGGTAGCCTGAGGGGTCCTTCTGATAAAGGTGGCCTTTGTGGTGGTGGTGGTGGGGTTCCCTCCTGATGAGGTAGCCTGAGGGGTCACTTGTGGTGAAGTGCCCTGAAAAGCCTTGCAAAGCAGGAGGCAGTTACTCTTCAGTAGATAAAACCAAGGGCTACACAGCTGGGAAACTACTTTTGTCCTGACCTTTCCTCCTCTGACCCTGCAGGTATGATGCTGGAAGGGATGGCTTTATCGACCTGATGGAGCTGAAGCTCATGATGGAGAAACTGGGGGCTCCCCAGACCCACCTGGGCCTGAAGAGTATGATCAAAGAGGTGGATGAGGACTTCGATGGCAAGCTCAGCTTCCGGGAGGTACCTGTGGCCTGCTGAGCCTGAGAAGACCCCCAGTCCACAGCCCCCGAATGCAAATGGGTTTGCCTCTGAGAATGCTCTTTGAATGGATATTTAATCATCAACTCAGCTTTAAACACATCCTTTGTAAACTGCGTGGGTGGCACATTCCTATAATCCCAGCACTCGGGAGCTAGAGGCTGATCATGAGTTGAGGGCTAGCCTCAGCTACATAGTGAATTACATGAGACCCTGTCTCAAAAAAAAAAAAAAAACTTTCATGGTAGCTTATGTCTATAATCCCAGTACATGAAGGCTGAGGCAGGAGGATTGCTAAAAGTTTCTGCCTATGAGCCACTTTGTCTGACTTCTCACGTAATTTTTGGGGGTGTGTATGGGTTTTACTGGAAGATTTTTTGATGTTTCAGTTGGACATGATGTCACATAACTTGTGACAGCCTCCTAATGTCAAGATGATAGAATTAGACATTTTCTGTTTTCCTGTTGTAGGTTCTGAATCAGCCAGGCCCTTGAGAGCAGTCCTCTCAACCACTGGGCCATCTCTCCAGCTTCCTCTCTCCTGTTTCATTCAGAGGCCACCACAGGTGATCAAACTGAATCGAAGCTACGTGGCCATCTTTTGGTTAGCTTCTGGTGTGGCCATTTCTCACAGAGGTGGACATGCGAGGTTTGGAGAGCTCCAAAGTGGTTTTGTCAGCTCTCGGCCCCTGTAAGCAGCTCCAACGCCATTCACATCAGTCCTTTCTTTGTGAGCGCCAAGCCCTGTCTTGGCCGCATTTCTAGATTGTCCTAGGTCTGTGGGCTTGGAAGTGTGAGGACATGTGACCATCTAGACCCCCCACAAGCTTCACCCTGCTCTGTGATTTGCTTTGCTGTGTCTACCCACGGCAGAAGCCACCTGGGCTCGCAGGCAGACCTCTGGCTGTCAGAACAGTGTGTGTCTCTTGAGAAAGTTCAACTTTCCTGGAAGCAGAATCCATCCCAGGCTGGCTTCAGACATGGGATTCTTCTGCTTTAGCTCCCCAAGTGCTGAACAGGTAGGCTTGTACCACGCGCCTGGCCACCGTGGAGTTCTCTTTGGTTTTTTGAGTCAGAGTCTCACTCTGTTGTCTAGACTAGCCTAGAACTCAATATGTAGCCCAGGCTGGCTTTGAACACATAACAATCTTTCTATTTTAGCCTCCTTAGTGCTGGAGATTATAGGCGAGTATCACCATAGTCCATTGGTTCTCTGTCTCTGTTTCTGTGTGTGTGTGTGTGTGTGTGTGATTTTAGGGATGGGGAGAGTTAAGACAGGGTCTTAAAAACATTTTTTACAAATGATTTTATGTGTATGAATGTTTTGTCTATATGTACATCTGTATATCGCATGTGTGTCTGTCTGGTGCCTTGGAGGCCAGAAGAGAGCATCAGATCTCCTGGAACTGGGATTATAAATGATCGTGAATCTCCATGTTGGAACTGAGAATCAAACCTGGGTCCTCTACAAGAGCAACACATGCAGTTAACTGCTGGAGCCATCTTTCCATCCCTGAAGACCGGGTCTTACATAGGGAAGGCTGGCCTCAAACTCACTATTGTAGCTGAGGATGACCTTGAACTCCTGATCCTCTTGCCTCTGATGGGATTACAGGCTTGTACCGTCACACCTAGCTTTACCCTTTTTTACCTTATTTATTGTATGGGACATATGTGCCTCCGTGCATGTGTGAAGAGCAGAGGACAGCTTGGAGAAGTTAGTTCTCCCCTTCCGCTATGTCAGTCCAGGGCTTGAACTCAGGTCGTCAGTCCTGGCAGCAAGCCCCTTTGCCTGTTGAGCCTTCTTGTCAGCCCATCCTTGGGTTCTTGACACATCCTTTCTCTATAGTGAGTTACCTCCTTTGTCCTAAAAAAGAAATTTACGCCTGTCTCTTATAAACGAAGCCCTCTAACATGGGAAGTATTATTTGTACACCACTAGCCGCAGTCCTGAAGTTAAAAATTCCCTCACTCTTGGGACGGCATCCACGGGCTTGTGACTGAAAGGGCTTCTGAACTGTGCTAGCTCCCTCTGCCCTCGGCCTTTGTTCTCTACCTCTGCTCCCCTCCCCCTCAGAGTCACCACTGGGACATTTTCCAGCTCGACACCATGCCAGTCTTTGTGGACTATAAATAGGAAAACAAACAAGGTTGGGCAGAGAAGGGGACTGTCATTCAAGGCAGTGACGCTGACGGGTGAAATGGGAGTCCAGCTTGGTATGCTGGATGCGGTCGGGTTGAACTGGATTTCCTTTGTCATTTCTTTTCTGGCTGGCTGGGGTAGGGAGACCTCTGGGTTATGACGGGGAATACTGTTGATCCTGGATGTCTTGGACCTCAGGGCTCAGAGCAAACAGTGCTGGAAAAGGCCCAAGGGATTCGCTAATGTTTCTGGTTCACAAAGCTCTTCTGTGGATGTGAACAGTCACCTCCACTTACATTGTTTTAAAAATTTTGTTTTTTTAATTTATTTGTTGAGCGTTGAGGGAAGGGGCACGGCACACCTGTGGAGGTCAGAGGACAACTTCCATCATGTGGGCCCTTGGGGATCAAGCTTAGGTTGTCAGTCTTGATGACAAATTCTCTGAGCCTTCTCACTAGCCCCGCCTCCGTCTTAGAGGTGGGAAAACTGAGTCTTGGGAAATGGAGAGTCGCTGGATGCCGAGCTGGGACAATGTTCCCTCTTTCCTGAGTCTCTGAGGAGTGTTGCTGTAGAAGGCAGCTCTCCTTGTGGAGACCTCCAGTAAATGAAGGACTTTAAGGACAGCTAGGTGTTTGGCCGGGTTTCTTTTGTAATAACAGACCATCCCAGCTTGGATTTTTTAGAAAGAAAAGAAGTTTGTCTTGGCTTGCAGTTCTGGTACCAGCCTCTGCAAAGCTCCTGGTGGAGGCTGTGTGCAGCTTTAAGTCAGGGTGGAAAGCACAGGGCAAGCAGGGACGAAAGATGGTCATGGTGAGAGAACAGGAATACACAGCCCCTAAGAAAAGCATCCTCCCTCTCAGTGGCCTATTTGCCTTCTTACGGCTACCACCTCTTAACACTTTTGGACTAAGGGACCAAAGCGTCACAGGAGTCAGGTGCTGAGGGGCAGACATTTACTCCATCCACAGCTCACATTTGCAATGCTGAAGTCTTCACTTCATCTCGAGAGAGAGAGAGAGAGAGAGAGAGAGAGAGAGAGAAGAGAGAACCAAGAGGAAGGCAGCGGTTCCCACTCTCTCCACCCTCCTGGCCTGCATTCCATTGCTGGGGGCCTGGCCTCCTGTTAACAGGCTTGCTTCCTCTCCAGCCAATGTGCTGGCTCTAAGAACCTGCTGCAAACTGAGTCTTTGCCGGCCTCTAGTGAGAGAGTTGGAAGCTGCAGGTGGGTGAGTGTGGCATTTCTGTTCATCAGGACAGCCTCAGGGACCTCAGAGAAGCTGCAAGTCCCCACACACCTCCCTTCATCCCTTGGGTTAATGATCACCAGTGTCCACCGCGGAGTGAGGCCTGAGTAAGAAGTGCAAGCATACAGCAGGATTCCTAGCAAAGAGGAAGTTGTAGCCTTGGGAGCTAAGACCCTGGAGTTGGGATTTGGAAAGCCCGTTGAGGCGGTTGACTGTCTTTCAGAAAAAGCATTCTTTAGGGAAGATGGCTATATTTTCCCTCTGTACATGCTTTCAGTAGCACCTGAAAACCTGGAGAAACCTCTTTCAGTGGTTTGGGCCCATCCCTTTATAAATGGGGGATGGTGGTGTCCATAGAAATTGGATAGTGCTTAGAAAAATCTGTAATTTTTATATATTTATTTATTTTATTTATGTGTATAAAGGTTTTGCCTGCATGGATGTATGTGTACCATGTGCATGCCTAGTGCTTACGGAGGCCAGAAGAGGGTCTTGAATCCCCTAGAACTGGAATTATAGATGTTTGTGAGCCACTGTGTGGGTGCTGGGCAAGAACCTGAGTCCCCTGTAAGTACAACACGACCTCTTAACCACGGAGCCATGTCTCCATTGCTGCCCCCCAGCTTATAGGTTTTTGTGCGGGCAAATCCTGACAACCTGAATTCAATCATGGGGACACACATGGCAGAAGAGAACCAGCCAAGTTGTCCTTTGACCGCCATGTATACACCATGGCATGCACATATGCAAAATGAATGAAATGTAATAAGGGATTTTTTTTTTGTAATTCATAGGTTTTTGTTGTTGTTTGGTTTTGTTTTGTTTTGGGTTAGAGTTTCATACCATAGCCCACGCTGGCCTGAAACTCTTGGCAATCTGCCTGCCTCAGCCTCCTGTTGCTGATGTTACGTGTGTGAGCCCCCATGCTAGCTTTGTAAGAATACTTAAGAAAGGAATTAAATATTTATAATGTGATCCAGGGAGAGAGGGTCAGGGAAAGGAGAGCCTGGTATTTAAGAAGTGATTCTGTAGAGGCCCTGATACAATTCTCCTCCAGGATTTCTTTGCTCTGATCACACATTTTGAATGTGGAGGAAGACTGTGGATTACACAATAAATGTGGGGCTTACTAAGTAACTATTTGGAAGAAAATAAAGTTAATGATTACCCTCGCAATAGAACAGAATACATTTCAGAGATTAAATATTTACAAGTTAAAAAAAAAGCCATAAAAATACTAGACAGAAACATACCTGACTGTTTATGTAACCTTGGTGTTGGGGAAGGTTTTCCTAAGCCTCTCTCTGGCAAGAGGAAAGAAAAGGATTTGGCAGATTTTATGTAAAACTTTTCTGAGTCAAAAGATACTGTAGGAAGCCAGGAATGGTGGCACACACCTGCAGTCCTACTAACTCCAGAGGCCAGTGTTGGAGTATCAGTTGAGACCAGCAACATAGCAGGACCCTCTCATCTCAGAAACTAGTGAACAGAGCCCGGTGCGGTGTTGCCTTTAATCCCAGCACTCAGGAGGCCAAGGCAGGTAGATCTATGAGTTTGAGAGCAGCCTGGTCTACATAGTGAGTTCCAGGATAGCCAGGACTATGTAGAGGAATCCTGTCTCAGAAAACGAAAACAAACAAACAAAAATAACAAACAGGACTGGGGAGGTGACTTAGTGGGTAGAGACACTCGATGTCCAACCTGCTGACCTGAGTTCAATCCCAGGGACCCACATGGTGGAAGGTGAGAACTGACTCTTGTAAGTTATCCTCTGCCCTTCATATATGTGTATAAACAAATAAAATACTGAAATGACAAGTAGCAAGAGCTAACGCATTGAAGATAAACTAAGGCCTACGAAGATCGCTTAGGAAACTGCAAGGAAGGTAGGCAGTCTCATGCAAAAACAGAACACGGGAGAAAAATAGAGGTAGCTAAGAGATATTAAAAAGGTGGGGCGGGGAGGGGGGCAATGAGATGGCTCAAAAGACCGGGCCTGAAGACCTGTGTTTAGTCTCAGGGACTCACATAGTTTAAGAAGAGAACCGACTCCTGTAAATAGTCCTCTGGCCTCCACATGTGTACCACGGTACACATGCACAATAAGTACATAAATAAATATATGAGCTTTTTTTTTTTTTTCTTCCGAGACAGGGTTTTTCTGTATAGCTTTGCGCCTTTCCTGGAACTCACTCTGTAGCCCAGGCAGACCTCGAACTCACAGAGATCCTCCTGCCTCTGCCTCCCGAGTGACGAGTGAAGTTTACTCCCTGGAACACATGTAAAAAGCTGGGTGTATTAGCACACATCTGTAACCCCAGCACTCCTATAGGGAGATGGCAGGTAGGGACAGGAAAATTGGTGGGAAGGTGGAGGGCCAGCTAGAAACAAGACAGACCCTGCCTCAATAAGGGGGAAGGCAAGAACTGACTCTGGCCTCCATACTTGTGCCGTGGAACGTGCGTTCCTACACACACGCAAACACACGCACACGCGCGCGCGTGCGCACACACACACACACACACACACATGCACACACGTGCGCACGCACACTGAATGAAGAATGGCTGGCTGGCTGGCTGGCTGGCTGGCTGGATGGATGGATGGATGGATGAATGAGAGCCAGGCATAGGCCTTCAATTCCAGCACTCTGGAGACAGACAGACAGGTAGATTTCTATGATGTTGAGGCCTTCCTGGTGTATAGATACCCAGTTCTAGGCCAGCCAAGCCTACATAGTGAGACCTTGTCTCAAAGAAATAAATACAAGCAAATAAATAAACGTTAGGATTACAGACCTATACTATCATGTTTACGCAATACATACTAGGATTGAACCCAGGGCTTTCTATCAACAGGGCTAATCCGCAGCCACCGCCTTCTTCTTCTTCTTCTTCTTCTTCTTCTTCTTCTTATTATTATTATTATTATTATT
>CABHPR010149330.1:77252-93258 GCA_902168415.1 Peromyscus melanophrys | reverse complement strand
GGCAGGCTTCTTGCTAACTGTCCTTATAGCTCAAATTAATCCATTTCTATAAATCTGTTCCTTGCCACATGGCTCGTGGCTTACCGGTATCTTTACAGGCTGCTTGACCTGGCGGTGGCTGGCAGTCTCTCCCTCCGCCTTCCTGTTCTTTTAATTCTCTCTCTTAGTCCCGCCTATACTTCCTGCCTAGCCACTGGCCAATCAGTGTTTTATTAGCAACACATTTGCCATGCAGAACATCCCACAGCACAGCCTAAATACAAGGGGAGGTTCTTTAGTCTTACTGCAACTTGATATGCCATGTTTTGTTGATACTCGTGGGAGGCCTGCCCTTTCTGAACAGAAACAGAGGAGAAGATTGAGGGGTGGAGTTGGAGGGAAGATGGGAAGAGGGACTGGGAGGAGGGGAGGGAGGGGAAACTGCAATTGAGATGTAAAATAAGTAAATTAATTAAATTTTTAAAAATTTGTAAAAGAAAGTAAAAAAAAGATTGATGAAGATTTACAAAAAGCAGACCTGTGATTCAAACCTAGGTTTTTCAACATTTTAATTTTTTTTATGAATATGAGTGTTTTGCCCACAGGTATGTATGTGTACCATGTTCATGCCTGGTGCCTGCAGAGTTCAGAAGGGGGCATATATCCACTGGAACTGGAAAGTTACAAATGGTTGTGAGGCACTTTGTGGGCACCAGAAACTAAACCCAGGTCCTCTGCAAGAGGAAGAAGTGCTCTTAACCATTGAGCCATCTCTCCAGCCCCTCAAACCTAGACTGTTAAAAATATCTCTGAGCCCAGCCAGTGACATGGCTAAGTGGCTAAAGACGCTCGCTGCCAAGTTTGATGACCTGAATTCAGTCTCCAGGAACTACATGGTAGAAGCCAATCAATAACTCCTGTGATCCTGGTAAACACACATACAGAGAGACAGACAGAGACAGAAATAGAGACAGACAGTCAGAGGTCTTTTTTGTTTGTTTTTTGAGACAGGGTTTCTCTGTGCAGTCTATTTTGGAACTCACTCTGTAGACCAGGCTGGCCTTGCAGAGATCAGTCAGCCTCTACCTCCCACGAGCTGGGACTAAAGGCCTAGCTCTAGGGAAAGGGAATTTTTTTTTTTAATTTAAGCAAATCTAAGGACTGTATAATTGCTACTGTGTTGCACCACTGGATTTGTCTTGACAAGCTAGTACTTCTGTGACAATTGGAAAGATATTTCTGGTACATTTTTAAAATTCCAATCAAAGACCAGCCCCTAGCTCAATGCTTTACAGAGTATAAGTTTTTAATTTTTTTCTTGACTTCCCATGCCTTCTTTGGTAGAATGCCAACAAAGGAAAATTGGAGGAACTAAAGACTGAAACTGAACATTATAAATATTTGAGCAAGAACACACTTATTAATTATGCTATAGGCTCCTGGAGACTAGCAGCTATGTCTGCTCTGTCCGATGCTTTCTCCTCAGTGCCAAACAAAATATTTAAGATGTACTAGGTGCCAATAAATGAATCAAGTTAGTTTCTTATTTCATACTTCTTCATAAAAATGATTTTTCAACTCCTGAAAAAGTCCACAAAGGCTTTTGCTTGGCCAATCTTTTGGAGAAGAATGATTAGATTCACATACAAAAACACAAAGAAAGAAAAATAAACTGTGTGTCTCTTGTTTATCTATAACATATATAAATGGTATATTCACTTATAATGTATTCATTCAGCATCCAGTCAGTACAAAACTTTAAAGACCAGAGATATCTCTCTCTTGTCCTAGCTGTCCTCTAACAGCTGTCCTCTAAGGGAGGCACACCTTGAGCATGCTGCTGTGAAGTAAGGAATATGCCCAAATAATGCCAAATGAGGACATGTCGAAAAGGACATCTTAGACCATTTGGAAGGACTTTCAATGGCCAAAACTTGGGACAAATTAAACATAAAATTAAAAACTGTTAATAAATTGTTATATTCCATATATTCAAATAATAGCCCAGAAATAAATACATAAGTAACTGTTAGGAGCTGCAGTTCTTTCACACACCAGAATATTCCAATGGGGTTGGAAAACATACATTTTTAACTACTGTAGTAATGAATGTTTGAGGCCAAAATTACAAATGGATGCCAAAGCTAGTAGATAACACACTAGTTAAGGGCAATGGGAGCATCAGATATTCTAAAAGTAACTCACACAAAATATTTTCAGTCACAAAAGGGAATATATTAACTTTGGGGGAAGAACTTGAATGATACAATTCTCAAAAATTGATCAAATGTCAATTAACATCATCATCAGTAAAGGTACAAAGAGATGCTATATGGCTCCTGTGGTGGCTTGAATAAGAATGGTACCCATAGGCTCATATATTTTAATGTTAAGTCACCAGGAAATGGAACTATTTGAAAAGATTATAAAATTAGGATATGTGGCCTTGTTGGAGAAGTATGTCACTAGGGGTGGACTTTAATGTTTCAAAAGCCCATGCCAGGCCCAGTAGCTCTCTCTTTCTGCTGCCTGCAGATCAGGATGCAGCTCTCAACTACTTCTCCAGCACCATGCCTGCCATGCCTGCTACCATGCTTCCACCATAAACCTCTGAAACTGTAAGGGAGCCCCAATTAAATGCTCTCTTTTATAACAGTTGGATTGGTCACGGTGTCTTCACAGCAATAGAAGTGACTAAGACAGAAGTTAGTTCCAGGGACTGGGGTATTGTTGCAACAGGCCTGACCACACTATTTAATGGAGGAATATGAAAGACTTCGGATCTTTGAACTAAAAAAGTGGTTGGATGCTTTAAACAGGGACTTAATGAGTATCCTAGTAGAAGCATGGAAGACATGAATAGTGGGAGCCCAGATCAAGAAATTTCAGGGGGGAAGAATATTAGTAAGTGACCTAGAGACCATTCTTGTGATATTTTGGCAAAGAATGTGGCTACTTTTCGTCCTTGTCCTAAAAATCTGCCTGAAGATAACTTGAAGAGTTTTGGATTAATGATGTTGGCAGAGGAGATTTCACAACAGCCTAGTATTAACTGTCATGTGGTTATTAGTAGTCAATCCTAATGCAGATCTATAATGAAAGGGGGAAAACTGGACAAAGAGAAATGAACAATGTATAGTGTGTGGATGGATAAAAAGAGCACCAAGAAAGATGACATTGTGGCCAAGTCCTGGATTCAAGGAGATGAAAGGTTTATAGAAAAGCCTGATGATAAATGGAATAAAGGGAGTGGTGATCTCAGGACAAGATTCCACCCAGTTAAGCTTCCAGCTTGTATAAAGGAATTAAAGAAAAGCTTAAGCAGTGACAGAACCATTAACAACAGAAAGCTGTTGCAAATGCAATTGAAAGAGGGGCATGGTTCTAGCCCCATCAAACAGCAGAACTTGGTAGCTTCAGCCACATGGTTCTAGATTTAGAGTCAAGGATACAAAAAAGGAATTGTACACTCTCCCTCCATGGCTAAGAAAAGCTGCTGAGAGCAGCCATGTGTCAGAAGAATCCCTGCATAGAGGCCCAAAGAGACCACTGGGTGAATCTGTGAGGGTGGTTGTGTTAGGAAACCGAGGATGTTGGAAATGCCAGAGTCATGGGATACCTGCCAAGGAGAGCTGCCAACAAAATGCCAACCAGCCCAGGACAGAGAAGTATGCTGTAGTCAATGAAGCTGGAAGGAGTTGAAGTTCTGAAGATCACTTTGATATCAGACATAAAGATACAGAATTTAGAATTTGTCCTGCTGGTTTTCAGTCTTGCTTTGGTCCAGTATTTCCTCCAAATGGGACCTCATGAGACTGAAAACCTCCTGTAAGGCAAAGGATACCCTCAATAGGACAAAATGGCAGCCTACAGAAAAAGAAAAGATTATTACCAATTCCCCATTGGTGAAAAGATCTTGATCAATTCCACATCTGACAGAAGGCTGATTTCCAAAATATATATGCAGAACTCCAGAAACTAGAAATCAAAAAATCCAATTAAAGAATTGGGTACAGATCTAAACAGAGAATTCTCAACAGAAGAACCTCAAATGGCTGAGAAACACTTAAAGAAATATTCAACATCTTTAGCCACCAGGGAAATGGATGCAAATCAAAAGGACAATGAGATTCCACTTACATCTGTCAGAATGGCTAAGATCAAAAACAATGATGATAGCTTATGCTGGAGAAGATGTGGAGCAAGGGTAACACTCTTCCATTGCTGATAGGAATGCAAACTTGTACAGCCATTTTGGAAATCAGTATGGTGGTTTCTCAGAACACTGGGAATCAACCTGCCACAAGACCCAGCTATATCAATTTTGGGCATATACCCAAAGAATGTTCAATCATATCACAAGGACACTTGCTCAACTATGTTCATAGCAGCATTATTTGTAATAGCCAGAAACTGGAAGCAACCTAGATGTCCCTCAGTCAAGGAATGGATAAAGAAAGTGCGGCACATTTACACAACAGAGTATTACTCAACTATTAAAAACAATGACATCATGGAATTTGCAGGCAATGAATGGAAAAAATCATCCTGAGTGAGACTGAGAAAGACAAACATGGTGTGTACTCACTCCTTCCTAAGAGTATATTAGCTATAAAATAAAGAATAACTATGCTACAATCCACAGACCCAGAGAGACTAGGTAGCAAGGAAGGTCAAGGGGGGGATACCTAATCTCCCTGGGAAGGGGAAATAGAAGAGATTTTGTGAGTGGAAAGTGAGCAGGTGGGGAATGTAGATGTAACCAACCGTCTTATCAAATAAGAAACACAAAGCCAATGTAAAGATAAAAGCCCAAGAGGTCAGAGCTAACAGCCTTACCCGCCTGCTGCAGCTAGCTTCTTTAGCCAAGAGCCCTCTCCGAAAGAGCATGAGCAATCAGGTTGGGGGAGTGAAGAAGGAAAGTACTAAACAAGACTGCCAAAAAGGGGAGACATTTCAGGGTCAGGTAGAGACCTGGAAGGAGGGAATCTACAAGGAGGACCCCAGGCTAAGACTCCTAGCAAGAGCAGATACATAACCTTAACTGGCCATCTACTGTGACCAGGCAACACTTTAAGTGGAGGGATTGGGACACCACCCCAGCCATATAACCTTTGATCTACAGTCTGTCTTGCCTATGGGATGTGCTTGGGTAAGGGTGGCCTAGAGATTGAGGAAGTGGCCAATGACTAGTCTAGACTAAAACCCATGCCAGGAGAGTAAGCCCACCCTGACACTGCCTGGAGCACCAGGACCCACAGGCTGGATGACCCAGAGACCTGGGATGCAACCAAACACAACTGGAGGAAATAAAACATCAATGTCATCATGCCTAACAATATTCTACTATACTCAGATTGGTGCCTAGCTCAATTGTCATCAGAGAGGCTTCATTCAGCAACTGATGGAAATAAATGTAGACCCACAGCCAAACATTTGCCAGAGAGGGAAATCATTCAGAAGAGGAGAACAGATTATAAGAGTTAGAGGGGTCAAGGACACCACAAGAAAACCCTCATAGGGGCTCACAGAGACTGAACTGACAACCAGGGAGCCTACATGGGACTGACCTAGGCCTCCTGCATATATGTTGCATACAGTTGTGTAGCTTGGTCTTCTTCTGAGACTCCTAACAGTGGCAACGGGGGCTGTGTCTGACTCTTCTACTAGCTTTTGGGACCTTATTCCACATACTGGGTTGACTTGCCATGGGGAGGTGCTTAGTCTCACTTGCAACTTGATGTGTCATGTTTTATTGATATTCATGGGAGGCCTGCCCTTTCCTGAACAGAAATGTAGGAGGAGCAGACTTGGGGGTGGGGATAGAAGGGTGTGGGGGAGAGGACTGGGTGGGAAGGAGGAAGGGGAAACTGCAGCTGGGATATAAAATAAATTTTTAAAAATTTTAAATTAAGAAAGATATATAAAAGTAAAACAAGAGAGACAAGAAAGCTTGCTTCATCCTTCTCCTCTGTCCATGTGAAGATACAGGGAGAAAACAGCACTCTACAAACCAAGGCATGTGTCCTCACAAGACATGGGATCAGCTGGCATCTGGATCTTAAAAGTCTCAACGTCCAGTAATTTGTTCAATAATTTCTGTTGACTAAGACACCCAAGCTATGGTATTTTAGTGAGGTCATATGAAGTGATTAAGAAGTTTCTATGAGCCGGGCGTTGGTGGCGCACACCTTTAATCCCAGCACTCGGGAGGCAGAGCCAGGCGGATCTCTGTGAGTTCGAGGCCAGCCTGGGCTACCAAGTGAGCTCCAGGAAAGGCGCAAAACTAAACAGAGAAACCCTGTCTTGAAAAACCAAAAAATAAAAAATAAAAAAAAAAAAAGTTTCTATGGCTGCCTTTATCTACCAATTCTTTCAGAGCATAGAATATAAACAAACAAATCCACACCTCATGCCATAAAGCAGAAAAATATTCAAATGTAATTCTTTGTGCAGCTATAAGTTATAGAAACCTAAGTAGACTCTTTCCCGGTCTATAGATGAATGTTATTTCCTAAGATATGAAATGCAGCATCTCACACACAAAAACATTAAATATATAAAATTTGAAACTCAAGTGCTTATAAAGGGAAGCAACAGTGTTAAAAAAAAACCATATATTCTATGGGCTAAAAATGCTAATCGCATTTTTTTTCAAGCACTCCATTTCAATATCTCTAAACAACACAGAAGTTACAACAGTTAAACAATAGGCTATAGATAAAAATGTATTTCACTATTTTACCATAGAGGAAATGCACAAGTAATTCTAAATATTAATGTGTACTGTTTTCAAGGTTATGACAAAATTAGCACATACATTACTGCTAACTCTTGAGATTAAGGCAAATACTTTAAAATATAACTTTTCAATACAGTGCAAGAGCAACAAAGGATCTGTAACCTTTGCCCTAACAACTCTACTTTCTATAATTTATATCAAGGAAGTAATTCAAAAAATGAAAAAGAAATGTTTGGAAATGTTGATTATGGTTTCATTTTAATAAAATAAAATGGAAAAAACCTAATTATCTCATAATAGCAGGCTAGTTATGAAAACCATTATGTAGCTATTGAACATAATATTCTGAATCCATTAAAAATCCAATTTTGAAAACTTTAACAACATGGGGAGATGTTCATGATGTACCATGAGCTAAATTGTAAAGAACGAAATTTAACAGCTCTATTATACAGAATTAAAATATTTGTTTAGTAATTTAGATTTAACCTCAGGTAATCAGGGTTGTCAGAACAGAGTATTTTTGATTAAACACCGTTTTCTGGGAAAATCTCACACATATAATTTACCAGCTTTGGAAGGATTGCACTGAAATGCTCAACACTCAACCAGGAAAACCTTCCAAAATTATTTGTATTTTTATAATGGAAAAACTATTCTGTCAACAAGTAAAGCAAATGTTTTAAAAGTTGAAAATTATTTTAGCTTAGAGTTAGTCTTGATTTTTTTTTAATTTCTAGACACAAGTATAAACACCCTACTTATTTGGTTTAAATATTCAAAATCTTAATTATGTGAATGTTTCGCTTAGCTCCTATCCCTACAGTTTTCTATCCTTGCTGATGAATCGCTTTTCTGTACAAGGGCTATCTTACTCAGAGTAGCACACTTAGAGCATCTCCACAGCACAAACCAGACAACAGTTCATTTGTTCTCATTTTAACTACCATAGGTATTACTCTATATGTTGTGATGGACACTAGATCACAGAGCTACAAAGACTCTCTGTCAGTACTAATTTTCTAAGGATGAGTGAAAACTTTATACAAAGTATACTTTAAGACAGGCATGGTAATGCATGCCCATAGTACCAACACTCAAGAGGCTGAGGCGGGAGGACTGCTGTGAGTTCAAGGACAGCCTAGGATACATAGCAAATGCCAGGCCAGACATTTTGAAACTCTATCTCAAAAAATACAATTTATTCCACCGGGACAGGCACTATACTAGAATTGTGTGAGGTGTGTGTGGACATACTTGAGGAAAGGATTCCCTTCACCTCAGGTAAGAAAATGGCTTCATTTTCATTGTTCAAAGAATTCATGCCCACTTCCATTTCTTACTATCATTACTTCCTATCGAGTTCAGAATTAGTCCTAAATACAGAACTATATTCTCTACATTACTTCATCGTAACACTTGTTGTAAAGACAAAGTGGCGATATTGCTATTTGTATTTTCTAGGAAGAGCCATATGTGTCATGTGGTAGGTGCCAGTTACATGAAACAGAAGTGTTATCTGAGTCAAAGAAATGGCATCACTCTGTGAAATTGCTTATTCGCTGAGCATCTACTGTATGTTCAAGGGTTTTACCAATTATTGAAGAAAATAGACAGATGAGATAGTGGCCTTTCAAGAACCAGAGACTAGACAGGTCATGGTCCTAGGAGAAAATTTGATACTATTATTCTGCTAAAGGAACATATCAATAAAATAATTCCTAATGATATATTACTATCATAGACCAGTGCCTCCCTCAACCCTCATCAGAGAAGCTTCTTCTTGTAATAGATGGGAGTGAACAGAGACCCACAACTGGATAATGTGCACAGAGTGAGAGACTTTTCAGTATCAGTCCTAACTGAAATGTTTTCATCAAACCCCTCCCCTCAAAGTTCAGAGATCCACATGGAAGAGTCAGAGGGGATGGATGACTCCAAGGAAACACAGTCTTCCAGACATACGAGACTGATACACACATGAACTCACAGAGGCTGTGGCAGCATGCACGGGGCTTGCACAGGTTCAAGCCAGGTAGGGTCCCAGAACTGAGAGGAGAAAGTAGACTCCAGGTCTCAGCCCTAACCAAGGAACTATCTGCAACTGATGCCCGTGAACAAAGGGAAAATCCATTTTCTCCAATGAATTGTCACTGGGTGTATTACTCACTGTTCATGGTAGAGAACATGCCCAGAAGCAGTTGACCAACACAAAACAAACTCAAAGGTACTTTTGTGATCTTTTTGTTTTATTTTGCTTTACTTTAGCTTTTTTTTTTCTTTTTGTTCTTTTGCTAGTTTTTTTTTTATTTTTGTGGTTTTGTGGAGGTTTTGTTTCTTGAAGGATCTTCTTGCTTGTTTATGTGTTTTAGTTTTTGTTCTTGGTTTGTTTGTTTGAAAGTGAGAAAGGGAAAGAAAATTAAGTTGATTGGGTAGAGAAGTGGGGAGAACCTGGGAGGAGTTCTGGGAAAGGACAAAATGATCAAAACATGTTGTTTGAAAAAATATTTAATAAAAGATAATGTGTGGTCTAAAAACAACAGAAAGGTGGTGGTATTGTCCTCATGTATCCACTTATAGAATGGAACACAAAATATGCTACACAAAACAAACAAACAAACAAACCCAGCCTATACATCACATCTGATTATAAATTTCCTCTCATGTTCTTAATAACATCCATCTCACCCAATCCCTGCCCTCCATCCCTAACCCCTGGTAATCACTAATCTAACTTCTATTTCTAAAATTCTGTCACTCAAATTATTATGCAAACAAATCATTAAACACACAACCTTTTAGTATTAACCTTTTTCATTATCATCATGGCCTGGAAACTTATCCAAGTTATTGTATATGGCAACAAGTCATAACTTTTTACTTTAAGTAGAATTCTTTGGTACAGGACTACCACAGATTGCTCAGGCATTCACCTACTAAAACTCACTGAGCTAATCTGAGGTTATTGGATAGTAAAATAAACCTGCTGTGAGCATTCGCATATGTGAGCATATGGTAACTGCTGTTTAGTTTTGCAAGAACATGATAAATCTCAGTCTCCATGCCACTTCATATTCCTCCCAGTAGGGTAACAGTAATTCAAATCTAGTTTTGAGTTCTGACCTACCACTTGTTTACCATATGGACATATACAAATTACTTCACAGTTTTAAGCTTTGGTTTCATCAGCTTTTAAACTGAGGACCGTAATCATTTACTAGGGGTGTTTCTGAAATCAACGGAGGTATATGTGTAAAGCAAAAAGTTCGCAAGTAATAAGAGTAAGTACTGTAACAATTAAGAAAAAGAACTGGTAGACTGAAGAAATGGCCCAGCAGTTAAGAGTACTTGTTGCTCTTGCAGAAGATCCAGGCTCAGCTCCCAGCTCCCACATTGTAACTCACAACCATCTACAACTCTAGTGCCAGGAGATTTGATGTCTTCTTCTAACTTCTGAGGGCACCAGGCACATACATGATGCACAGACATATATGCAGGTAAAACAATCATACACGTAAGATAAAGTAAATATATCTAAAATTAAATAAAATAAAACAAATTGCATCCTGCAGCATCTCATTTGGTAAATAAATGTGTCAAATGTGGAAGAAACTGGGAGAAACTAGAGGGAATAACTAGTTATTAAAGGGAAGGATAAGAATTGCATGTAGCGCCAGGCGTTGGTGGCGCACGCCTTTAATCCCAGCACTCGGGAGGCAGAGGCAGGAGGATCTCTGTGAGTTCGAGGCCAGCCTGGGCTACCAAGTGAGCTCCAGGAAAGGCACAAAGCTACACAGAGAAACCCTGACTCAAAAAACAAAAACAAAAAAAAAAGAATTGCATGTAGTACCCTCTCTTCTTAATACAATCCTAAATGCTAAGCAGAGGCATTTTATGTTAATGGGGAAATGGCCCTAAGATCAGATCATTTGAATTTAAATTCCCACCACTCTCATATGACTTATGTAAGTGACTCGTCATCTTTGTGTATTTATATCTGTAAAATTGTGATATTGCTGATACTTACTTCATCAAGCCATTGAGAAAATTGAAAGTATCAATAAGCATAATGAATTCAGGATCAAGCCTCCCACGAAACCACTGTTAGCTATTATTATTTTGTAGTGTATCCTTTTTTCTCCCTTATGCTTTTTATCTCATTTCTGAATTACTACAAAGCGGTTACAAAGGTGACTCATTTCATTTTTCAGAGGTCTTAGAAGTTCAGGCAAACCATAACTACTGTTTCACGGTTTCCTCACCTGTACAAAGAATATAAAACTTTACAAGATTATGGTCAGGTTTAACAGAGATCATCTATTTAGGATAATTGGCAAACAGCAAGGGTGAGATAAATGCTAACCCCCTCCTTTCCTAGTCATACTGTTTTATAATGCAAACCTTTTGTTTTCGTTTTTCCTATGAGTCAGGCTTCCACCTGCTACTTTCCTAGAAAGTATCTTGTGCAGCAGTTTATCTTGTTACATTAAGCTTAAAGTGCAGACCCTTTATAATAAACTGTACTTTAACAGCCCATGGTATCTCTATGCTCAATTTTTGGTTACAAACTGCTGTTGAAATCTGAGTTCTAAAAGTACTGATATCTGAATTACATCAGTTATTATAAGGATGATTAATTCTTTTTTCAATAGTGAAATAAGGTAAGTAAAAATATCCACATTCTCATCTTGTCTGTGTATTGAAGAGAGGAAAATACATAAACCGTCCCCCTAGAGGGAAGAAAAACTTAATGAAGAGAAGTTTGTTCAGGCTCACATTTTGAGGTGATGCAGTCATTCATAACGGCAGGTCAGGCCTGCCAGTGGGAGTGAGGTGACTAGTCACACTGCACCCTCAAGCAGAGAGAGAGGATGCTGGAACTCAGCTGGCTTTCTCCTTTTCCAGTTTTTATTAAGTCTGGGATCCCAGCCCATGTAAGATATCATTATTATTCACTCAGGACTCATCACAACATCTAGGAAAACAGTACTTGTCGCTGTGAACTACATTGGGCCTTGTTTATGTAAAATGTGGACATACCCAGGTGTTGAATGGGTAGACTTAACTTTCTCTGATTCTCATACCCTCTGCCATCACTGCTGACTTTTATATTTTAGGGTTATGTTGTCTCTTTGATTAATGGAAACATTAAGTCCAAAACTCAGCTGTAGCAATCAATTTGAATTCCAATCAAGACTTGAGAGACCCCTAAACGGCCATAGTTACTACATGTTTCCATTTTCATGTATAAAATGAAAATGAAAATGTTATGCCCCCATTGTACAAAAAGTTCATTAATGATGCAAACCGTATTTAAATGTCAGATGATTAGAATGTAAGTTCTGTAAGTGAAGAAACATTTTTCTAAAGTGATTGGTGATAAGAGATGAGGCTCGTTGCCTGCTAAATTATGCCTTGCTGAATTTTGCAAGGATCTGCCCATAACTAATGGCTTTTCTCTGACTCATCTTTTATCAAGCTGTTCTTTTTATATGTGAATCATTACAAGGACAACAAAGTGTGTCCTAATTTTTTCAAGAGTGTACTTACAAGTTCTGAGCTTGGGATAGCTCTATATTTTTTATCAAATTCCTCAATTTTTACTACTGTCATTGGCTCTCCCGTGTTTAAATATCTGTTAGTGACAAAGTGCAATTTTCACTGTCAGACACACCTCCCATTACACACAGTTACATTATGTACAATGTTTGAACTTTACTCACCTACTGCTCAAATTTGTTTTGCAATGGAAAAAAAATTATCCCAGCATAAAAAATATCAGGACAAAAAAAAAATCTTTCAAAACCACAAAATAGAAAGAGCATACTGAAAAAAATCTAAAAGAAAAAAAAAACCTGAAAGTAAGTAGACAGAGGTGGAAGTGCAAGGAGGGTGGTTTCATGACCAAATATTTGCAGCTAAATCCGAGAACATAATCCCAGTGTGACTAAAATGCTGAAAAAGATCAATTTCTTTCCAGAGTGATGCACCCTTTTAAGACCTAGAGACATTTTTGTGGAAATTAACACCTTGCTCACAGGAGTCAGCTCTGCATCCTCATACACAGACTCCATCATGGAGCTTCCTTCACAGTTCAGTGCCCTTAGATAATTCAAACCTGCTCAGAGGAATAGATGGAGCTTCAGTTCCACAAGACAACAGGTGAGCCCACCATCTCATACTGGCTGTCAGAACACCGAGGAGGGCCAAATCCTAGCATAACCTAATTGGTCACTTGCCGAAAGAGATGACACACCTGGAGAACTGTAAGAACCAGCTGGCATGTACTGCATGAGCCAAGAAAGTCCATCTGAGGTTAGACTCTGTTGGCATTTGAGACGGGGACTGGAATTCCAGCATACATGCAAGAATGCATTGATTTAGAAACATTTTAGATACAGAAACTCATATCTTAATCAAGACTTTTAGTGGTGGGCACACTTTTTCTTGGGTTGGAACTTAGACTCCTCAGTATAACAGAAATGCCAGTACTTCTCTGGCAGATGGTAGAGGCAGAAATAAAGTGGCTGGGGGAAGTATATATGCTGGAATACCTCAAAATGCCTGAGGACCTAGATTATGTCCTACAAGAGGGCTCGGAGATGCATCATTCACCCAAGCCATCTAGGATCTGCAAAAGGCATGGGACCAGCATGACTAATCAACTTAACGATGGCTCTTCTTCATAGACGAGATGTACTGAATGAAGGGATAAGTACAGAATTGCCATAATTTAACTGCCAAAAGCTAGAAGTCCACAATTTCTATAATGACTTGATATCAACTGGATGCCTAAAAGCACTTAGTATTTCTGGGGACAAAATAAAGGGGCAGCCAATACTAGTGCTGCTTAATATCAGTAATCCCAGAAAGCAAAAAGAGATCAGCAAGTTGAAGTAGTTGCCCTCTGCAGGGGGAAAAAAGTCACAATCTCTTGCTCAGTCCCCAAATGTAAACCAATTTTCCAAACATACTGTCTGAAGAAGTGACTCAGAATAGCACATGGCCTTAAGGCTTTGAATCTGCCATTCTCTTTGATGGGAATTCTCGTCTCCCATATATCGACTTGCATGATGCCTTCCCACTTTTGAGCTCTGTTAAAAGGTTACCTATTCAGTGAGCAATTCTTAAACCACCCTATTATAAACTGTGATGTGTGGTGTTCCTTTCTCCTGGGACTCTCTTACACTTCCCCCGATGTATGCTTATAGTACTTGCCGTCCTCTGATATGTGTGTGTATATGTTTGTGGTGTGTGTGTGTGTGTGTGTGTGTGTGTGTGTGTGTGTGTGTGTATTGGTTTATATATTGCCTCTCTATAATCACTGAAACGCAAGTTCTATTCAGCATTTAGTTTATGTGTTGTGGTAGTTTGAATAAGAATAACCCCCTTAGGCTCATATATCTGAATGCTTGGTCATCAGGGAGTGGCACTTCTTGACAGGGATTAGGAGGTATGGCCCTGTTGGAGTAGGTGTGGCCTTGTTGGAGGAAGTGTGTCACTGGGGGTAGGCTTTCAGATTTCAAATGTTCAAACCAGACCCAGTGCTGCTTCTTCCTGATGCCTGAAAATCCAGATGTAGAACTCTCAGCTACTTCTCCAGCACCATGTCTGCCTGCATGTTACCATGCTTCCTACCACGCTGATAATAGAGTCTGAAACTGTAAACAAACCCCAATGAAATGCTTTCTTTTATGAGTTGTGTTGGTCATGGTGTCTCTTTACATCAATAGAACACTGTCTAAGATATGTGTTGTTCACTGTGCCTAGAATAGTACTAACCATCATTTACTTGAGAGATGCCAACAATGTTTTTCTTGAATGAATGAATTAACCAGAAAAAAAATCTGACTATATCTAAAATCTGGGAAGCCGTCAGTTATAGAGAGAAACTATGACTGATGAGAACATATGCAGTCATCTGGAGCAGACAGAAGTACCAAGGGCTGCGGACCACTTGTCAATATTTAGAAACAGCAAAAGAGTAAGAATGTGCCCAAAAAGACTAATGAAGGCTGGTGAGCAGGAATCAGGGAAAATGTATTTCACTGGAAATCAAGAGAAGAAAGTGGAGGACATGAGGGATACACCTCAGAGTTTAAGTTAGGTGACAACTAAAAAGAATGTACTAGGTTTGGCAGCATGGTGGTCATCAATGCTAAGAGGAGAAATGCCACTCCAGTGGGTGGATTAGAACCATGCTTGTGCAAAAGTAAAGCCAGAGCTACAACTGGATCCTTTTCCACTGACTTTCTCATGAAGATCAAACAAGAGCTATTTTCTTAGAAAACTGTCTCTCAGCTGTCATGAACATGTTCTTTCAGATTAAAATGTGCCTTTTGGATAGTTTACTCAGTCCTAATGGGCATATATGTTTTGTGAATGTTTAGATCTCAGTGAGAGGTCTAGCCTGCCCGAGACATCAGAAAGTAGCGCTATAACAAGAAGTCAAATTGTTTTCTACACAGGAAAAGAAAGATGTTTCTGCTGGGTGGAGGGTAAATCCCTGTAGATATTGAGTCATGGAATCTGCTAGAGTCACCTGGTGTCGTGCTTTTTCAAAAGCCCTTCCTGAAAATGATAAAATCTCTGCTAAGGAAGCGAGGGGACCCAAATGGAGCCCAGGAGGGAAAGCAGCCTCTGGCTACTCCTCCTTCATCAAAAATGCATGCATTATGGCATTTAACAGAGGAGCAAGTAACAGAATGAGTTATAAAAAAGAAAATAAATAAGTTGTTAAAATTCAATATTTAGAAAAAAACAATTTTTGCAAAAATATGTTATGTTGAAATATGAATAAGATAACTTTAAATAATAAACAAAATAAACATTTATTAATTGATGAAACATAAAGTAAACATAAACAAATCCATGACTGTACTTGGAGACTACAAAACCTTCTCTCAGCAAATGATAGAACTACACAGAAAAACAAGAGGGATACAGGCAATCTGAGCAATACTGTTACCCATAAAACAAAGCTCAAAAATCAAGAGAATTGAAATTACTTTTCCCATGAGAAATACCTTATTTTGAGCAGATACTAGAGGACTTGATATTAAGTAAATAAATCATCTCTCTGTGATGTATTAGAGTGTTTTTATTGGAGTTATTTGTTTGTTTGTCAGCCTAATGCATGTATACAACATATTCTGATCATGCTCAGCCCCCATTACCCTCTCTTTTCCCTTTCCCCTCTCATTGCTGCTGTCACCATTCTTCCAAATCACTCTTCCTCGTGTGTGTGTGTGTGTGTGTGTGTGTGTGTGTGTGTGTGTGTGTGTG
>CABHPR010149330.1:32521-53444 GCA_902168415.1 Peromyscus melanophrys | reverse complement strand
TAGATAGATAGATAGATAGATAGATAGATAGATAGATAGATAGATAGATAGATAGATAGATAGATGATAGAGATAGGTAGGTAGGTAGATAGAGGTAGGTAGGTAGGTAGGTAGGTAGGTAGATAGAGATAGGTATGTAGATAGATAGATAGATAGATAGATAGATAGATAGATAGATAGATAGATAATGGATGGAAGGAAGGAAGGAAGGAAGGATGGATGGATGGATGGATGGATAGATAGATAGATAGATAGATAGATAGATAGATAGATAGATAGACAGACAGATAGATAGATATACACACCCTGATAATACAAATAGGACGGAGTAATGGGAAGGAAAAAGGAATGGGTGGAGCAGTGAACACATTCAAAGCACATGATATACTTGTGCACAAATGTCTTTATAAAACCTACCGCAATGCACATTAAACGTATGCAAGTAAAATTTTTTATTAAAAACAAAACAATCTTAACTTGTTTGATGTGTCTGTTTATTCTCCTTTGAATGATATAGATTATAAAGCTGAAAACACAGGAACAGAAATATAATCATACTTCACTAAAATGAACTGTGAAGTCATAAATAGGTAAAAGACTTTCCACTTTTAGAAACAACCCATAAACAAAGCATCGTTTAGCGATGCTTACAAAATAAGATGCAAAAATGTTGTCATAAAATAAAGATAAAGGTGACAGAAGCTAAGTGATAGATGAGAAATCTAGAGAGGAGAAAAACTTCAAGGGACATATCTTCACCTTGCATAAAAGGAAGTTAAGACGTGGCGGTATTTGAGCAATATGGTTCTATGGTTTTATTAGTTTTTTATTAATATATACAGTAACGGGTTTCAATATGGTATTTTCATACACACTTTGTTGTTATTGTTAATCTTCTCCCACTCCCTCCCCTGCCTTTCTTCTCCCTTCCTGTTCCTTCCACTGGTTCCTGGACCTCTTTCCCCTCTGCACTCATGTCCCATTATATTCTCTTATTCTCTCTTTTGTTTCTTTTTCTTTTTCCCTTCTTCAAACCTCCTATAGGACTCTCTCTCCCTACCATGGCACCATTTCTAGTTTCATGACTTATACACACACAACATAAATATATATGTATATGTGTGTGTGTGTGTGTGTGTGTGTGTGTGTGTGTGTGTGTATTCCACATATGAAGAGAAATATAGTATATGCCTTTCTGATCTAAGATAATTTGATTGTGACAATTTTTAGTTCTATCATTTTCCTGCAAATGTCATGATTTCATCCTTTTTATGGCTAAATAAAACGCTGTTAGACACACATGTCACATTTTCTTTATCCATTTATATGTTGGTGGATAGCTATGCTAGTTTAATTCATAGTTCTGGTGACTATCAGAGCAATAAACTGGATGTACAAGTAACTCTGGAATAAGACTTAGAATCCTTTAGGTATATACTCTGGTGTGGGTGCTTGCTGTTTGAGAATGCTCCATACTGATTTTCACAGAGACTGCACCAGTTTACACTCACACAAACAGCTTTCTGTGCACCAAAGTTTAGAGAGGAAATTTGAATGTAGGAGGCAAGCACTCTATTACAGAGGTATCACCAGTCAAGAAACTTTTCAAGTTGAGCTAAGTAGAGTGTCTTAGCCCTGTCTGCATTTTGAAGGTGAAGGCAGGAATTCAAGATCATCCTTAGCTAAAGAATGAATCTGAGGCTAGCTCAGCTATGTGAAATTATCTCAAAATAAGAAAAAGCAAAAGAAACTTAAGTAATGTAACAATTAATTCTTGGGAGGCAGGCAGCTGGAGGGATGTCTCAGTGGTCAGGAATACTTACTGTTCTCCCAAAGGACCCAGTTTCTGTTTCCAGCACCCACTCTGGGCAACTTATGACCACTTGCAACTCCAGTTTCAGAGGATTTGATGCCCTCTTGTGGCCTAAATGAAGCACCAGCACACAAACATACAAACACTACACACACACACACACACACACACACACGTTTATGATTATTTTTAAGATGGGTGAAAAATAAAGAAACAAATGATGTAAATCTTCATCCATTGAAAAGAAAAGTGAAGGTCTAAAATGGAAAAACTGTGAAGTGATATTTACATATTACTCAGAATCATGAAAATAATTACTGGAAACATTAAAACTGGAACAAGTTAAAAGCTATCCCTTTTTAATGTAGATTTGAGATAAAAATGAGTGGTAGAAGGTGAACACAGCTCAACGAGGTCTAGCATCATGGATCCCTGGCTGGTAGGGGAAATAATGTAATCTTTTTCCAAAGTGCAACTAGACTACTCAGACTATTGGGGTATTTAGTGTTTGTTTTCCTTTATAGTTTTTAAGACAGATATCAGAGCTTGTGTATGGCTTCTGAAGGGACTGAAAATCAGATTAGCATTAAAACAGCATCTCAGACTGAACTGTGGAGAATGGATTTTAGAGAGAACTTGTCATGAACACTATTATTTCTACAATTAAAGCAAACATGGCAGTGTGTGTGTGAAAACAGCATACCAACAGCAAAACATACTGTTTTTGTTCAGTTGTAGAGTGTACAAGATACCAAGTCATTAAACTGAAACAACATTGGCATATTTTGCTGAAATATATTTCTGTTTCTTCTGTAAAGTAAATGTTCACACAAAGAAAAACAGCCAGTATCTGTTATCTAAAGAGAAGCTGAAAATAAGTGACATTGGGCCACAGAGGTCAGTTCTATGTACGTGTCCATATCCATCTAACTTTGAGTTTTTCTTTTTTTTTAAGATTTATTTATTTATTATGTATACAGTGTTCTGTCTGCATATACACCTGCAGGTCAGAAGAGGGCACCAGATCTCATTATGGATGGTTGTGAGCCACCATGTGGTTGCTGGGAATTGAACTCAGGACCTCTGGAAGAACAACCAGTGCTCCCAACCTCTGAGCCACCTCTCCAGCCCCTAACTTTGAGGGGTTTTTTTGTTTGTTTGTTTTTTGTTTTTTGTTTTTTTGAGACAGGGTTTCTCTGTGTAGCTTTGCGCCTTTCCTGGAGCTCACTTGGTAGCCCAGGCTGGCCTCGAACTCACAGAGATCCGCCTGCCTCTGCCTCCCGAGTGCTGGGATTAAAGGCGTGTGCCATAAACGCCCGGCTCTTGAGTTTTTCATTGCTCAGTGATAATATTCTAATAAATTCTGATGGTTAAATCTAATTAATGTATTTTTTAATTTTTCAGGAAAAGCAATAATGATAATTCCTAAAGACACAAATTAAACTTCTGTAACCACTCAAAAAAAAGTACAGTTTCATTAGTTCGTGTACTCTTCACTCTGCACAGCCATCTACACACTTGCCAAAATGCCATTCAACGACCAGCAATTACATTTGGATCCTAATCAAAAATGAGAATAATCTACAACTCTGAGTTTTAAAGTACTTAGATGCCAAGTATTGAATTTTCCTACTTAAATTCTATTTTAAATCCCAAATGATATAGAAAAAATAAACAATGAAAATGGATCTACCATCCCAGGATTCTAAAAGATCATATTATACTTGGCTAAGGGTGGAAAAAATCAGCAAGTAAATCCATTAATTCTCTTCTCATGCCAGAAAAGGAAGGGAGGCAAAATCTTAAGCTTTCTTTCTTGATTAACTTTTCATTGACTTGTTTTTCAATGTTCTCTAAGAGGCCCAATTATATTAAGATTTAGCGGAGGGAGTCAATGTGTTTGATTAGGAAATATAAATGGAAATAGAATTTAATCAGAAAAATTATTGGGATTTTACCCTACAGATTAAATAAATTCTTGGTGCTATTTTTAAACAAATTATATAACCTACTTTGCAATCAAGCAACGTTGATTCTATTTTTTATGATCTGTTATACATGGACTATATCTAGACTGTGGTGATGAGCTATGATCAAGGAAAGGTAAATTTTCTCTCATCAAAAACCAGCAACCCTGTATTCTTATTGCCAACCTCCCCCCCAACACACACAAATTTCTATATGAATGAGAGAGCAGAAAGCAAAATAATTACATTATCAACATACAAAAGCCCCAATATTTATAAGACAGGAGCAGTGTCTTAGAGTTTTATTGCTAGGAAGAAACACTATGGCCAAGGGAACTCTTATAAAATGAAGCATTTAATTGGAGCTTGCTTACAATTTTGGATTTTATGGCAGGGAGAATGACAGCACACAAGAAGGCATGATGCTGGAGAAGTAGCTGAGAGTTCTACAAATGGATCTACAGGGAGCAGCAAGAGAGAGACTCTGGGCATGGTATGGACTTTTGAAATCCCAAAGCTCACCCCCAATGGTACACTTCCGCCAACAAGGCCATACCTCCTAATCCTTTTAAATAGTGCCACTCCTTGATAACTAAGCATTCAAATGTATGAGCCTATGGGGGGCCATTCTTATTCAAACCACCATAGTCTACTCTCTGGCCCCTATAGGCTTATAACATATCAGAATGCAAAAATGCATTCAGTCCAATCTCAAAAGTCACCATAGTCTATCATAGTCTCAGCACTATTTAAAAACCCCAACTACAAAATCTCTTTAGAGATTCATTTCAATCTCTTAGCTGTAACTGTGACATCAAAATCAGATAGCAGATCACATACTTCCAACATACAATGGCAAAGAATATGCATTACCATCCCAAAAAGGAGGAAAGGGAGCATAGTGAGGAAACACTAGACCAAAGCAAGACTGAAAAATCAGCAGGACAAACTCCAATTTCTGCATTTCCATGTCTAATGTCAAAGTGTTCTTTAAATATCCAACTAATTTCAGCATTGTTGACTGCAATATACTTCTCTTTCTTGGGCTAGTTCCACATCCTGTGTGCAGCTTTCCCTAGCAGGTATCCCATGACTGGTATCTCCAACATCTTGGGGTCTCTAATGAAATCCAGGCTTCACTTTCACAGCTTCACACAATGCCATCATAGGATGTCTAATCTTTTTTCCATATTGTCTGCCCATTAGTGAGTTTATATTCTATAATTCAACATTTTTTAGACAAGATGATGTCTTAAAATTAGAATGATTATGGCTTCCATTGAATAGTCTTCTTACTAAAGAGACCAGATCAAAACCAATAACTAAAGTGCAAGTCTGTTCATATTTTGGCTTTTTTAGTCCAAAAATCAAATTATAAATTATATTTTACCAACTCTAGTCATCTGAATACATCAGTGCTTACCAAATATTTCCAATATTACCTTAAATTACTCACAATATAGATGTCTCAAGAGCTCTGAACTCTCAGTTCTACTTAGCCTTTAAAAATCCTTCAACTGAGGGTGCCTGAACTTACCTTCCCCTATAATCAGATTAATGACTACCCTAATTGCCATCATAGAACCTACATTCAGTAACTAATGGAAGCAGATGCAGTGACCCACAGCCAAGAACTGGATTCAGCTAAAGAGAGGGAGGATGTATCACAGGAGCAAGTGATGTCAAGATCATGATGGGGAAAACCACAGAGACAGCTGACCCAAGCTGGTGGGAGCTTATGGACTCTGGTCTGTCAGCTGGGGAACATGCATGAGACCGAACCAGGCCCACTGAATGTGAGTGACAGTTATATGTCTAGATCTGTTTAGGGAGACCCTGGCAGTGGGACCAGGACTTATCTTGGGTTCATGAAATGGCTTTTTTTAACACGTTCCCTAGGGTGGGATACCTTGCTCAACCTTGACACTGAGGGGAGGAGCTTGGTCCTGCCTCAACTTAGTATACCAGACTTTGTTGACTCCCCAAGGGAGGCCTTAACCTCTCTGAGGAGTGGATAGGAGGTGGGATGGGGAGAGATGAGGAGGGTGGGAGAAGGGGAGGGAGGAGGAACTGGGATTGGTATGTAAAATAAAAAAAATTTAAATAAATAAAAAAGAATATATATACATATACGCAGATACATAATACACATATTCATGTAATAACTGTTAGTGGAAAATAGAGGCCATGAATTTGAAAGAGAGCAGTGAGGAATATATAGGAAAGTTTGGGGGGAGGAAAGGGAAGAAGGAAATGTAATTAAATTATAATCTCAAAAATAAAAATAATTAAATGAGTTAAAATAAAAATAAAGACAAAGAGTAACATAAAAACAAAACTAGCTAGTACAGTCTGTAAGCTTTTACTTCCCTGAAGATATTTGCTAAGTCTTAAGTAGCTCAGAATCTGAGAAGCCAACTCAAATCAAATAGAAAAATAAAAGCAGAGATTTTTTTTTTGCTGAGTTTTGCTAAGCCTGGATGCTAAGAATTTCCACAGACAATGGCTAAAACATCAAACATGTATCTTCATTTTCTTATGGTACTCAGGGTACAAACTTCAGAGTTTAGCTACATGAAAGCAGAGTAACCTTGATCATGTTGGTGCTAGAAAAGGATGAGATTATGTTATAAACTTGACCGCAGCTCTGCATTAGAGAAATATGTTACTGGATTTAGATGTAAGGCCTAACGCTGGCTATAGTACATAATAAAAGGGTGATTGTCTTCTTAAAAATATATTAAAAAAATAAAAATCCTCCAACCAAAGAATGCGCAAAGATGGCAGAGATACAACAAAAATAGATTTTATGTGTCCCCTAAAATAATGTAGCCAGCAAGCTAACTGACTCAGCTTCTTTGCTAGAGTCCAAGACACTAGTTCAGGATGAACGCTCCAGGCAGAAAAGGTAGAGACTCTTATGGAAAAGTAAGACACACTGAAATGAGCCATGAAACAGAAAAGAGTAATCAAAGAAAAATTACCCCAACCTTTAAATTAAACAACTCTGTTATTGAATGGGGAGGGGGGAGTTTAAGATGTGGAAAGAGTTGAGTGTGGTGCCTTCTGCCTGAAATCCTAGCAACTGGGAGGATGAGGCATGAATATCACAAGTCAAGGCCAGCCTGAACAACACAATAAAACACGGTCTCAAAAAAAAAATATGTGAGTAAAAGTAACCATCTATCAGTCACTACTACAAAAGTGCTGTGGAAAGAAGAAAGCCTCATGCCTGGAGATGAAAGCACCTTCCACCTCGGCTTAGTGGAGTCTTCAAAATAGGAAAACTGAACTATGCTGAAAAGCAGAGGCATCTGTGAGAGATATTAGAGGTTTGGCTTCAGACTACTGCAGTAAAGCAAGTATCACGATAAAGTGAACTACCCCTTTTTTTATTTATTAATGTATGTAAAATGTATATTTATTCTGTACTGCAGTCTGTTAAGTGCTCAGTAGCATTACGTCTGCCTCAACCCTACACAAAGAACTACGTGAAGTAAGAAATACTGAGAATGGGATAAGTAATCTTCTCCAGGGACCAGCACATCAATTAGTTATCCAATACCAAAGGGTTGGCCCTGAAAACATATACAAGTAACATTATTCAGACCTAGTAGGTTACATATAGGAATACAAATATAGATATATAGATATATATACACATATGTATGCATGCAACAACAATTAGTGATAAAAAAAAAAGGTCATGAATTTGAAAGAGAACAAGGAGGTATGGGAGAATTTGAAGGGAGGAAAGGGAAGGGGGAAATGATGTAATTATAACCTCAAAAAAAAGGAAAAGAATTAAGAAACTAAATGGTTAGATTAAAAGTATATTATTGTTAAAAGAATGTGAAGCATCCTGTGAGCAGTTAGAAACACTGCTAATAGATTTCTTCAGTTGAAGAACCAAGGGCTTTCAGCTTGTAAAAATGCAGAATCTTCAAAATACAATAGAGCAACTTGCATTCAAATGAAGCACAATGCTATGAGATATGCTTACAAAGGGATTCTAGACATCCAAAAAGGAAAGGGCACCCTGGATGCTAAACCATGTACACCAAGGTAAGGGAATTATCAATGAGCTCTTGAGGAAATACAAAGTTGACAGCCTATGAAAGACAAACAGAACTGGACTCAAGCTGGAGAGACTGAGAATGTGATCACAGAGGCTTAGAGTTTTGCACTTTATTTCAGAAAAGCAGGAGAAGCACTCAGAGATTTTTAGTGAATAAGCTAGTGCATGGTTATTTAAAAATGAGATTCTGACAAGGTTCAGTAGGCACAAAGAATCTTCAAAATAAATACCGTCTTCAAAAGGGTGGAAAGAAAAGGAAGATGATGTTAAATATTTAAATAAATTAATATTTGTACTGGAATGAACATAAAGTAACTGTAATCATATTCACTGTATATAAAATATTAGAATCTAAGTAAGACTAATGTGTTTGCAAATCCACTAAGCTGCTCATCTCCCATAGCAATTTAGAGAGAGATATTAATTTAGGTTCTACACAGACTACCTCAAATCTATGCTAATAATGCCTCACTGGACAAGCTTACACATTTTAAAAGTCTAAAATTGTTTTAACATTGAAATTACAAAATACTTTCCAAACATGTATTCAGTGTCATGAATAGAAAGATTGTTTCTAAACTACTTCCTATTTGTATCATACTGTAATAATTTATCACCATTATATCAGTGCTTTGGGGAAGCAGTGCTATGGAGGTAAATCTAAGGACTCATTCTATGTGAGCATTCTATTACTCAGCTACATCCCTAGCCTTTTTTTGGTGGTGGTGGTGGTGGTGGTAGTGATGGTGGCGGTGGTGGTGGTGGTGGTTATTTTTTTGTTTTGAGACAGGGTCTCACTAAGTTGCCCAGTCTGAACTACAACTCATGATCCCTTTGCATCAGACTCTCAAGTGTGAGAATTACAGGCATGAATTATCAGGCCTAACCTACCTCAATACTTTTATACAAAAATTTCTCTTTCCCCTCGTTCTTGCATTAGTTATCATCTGCTTTCTTGATCAGAGCCACTCTGATCAAGTGAAATAGACTCTCAAAGAAAATTTGATTGGCATTTCTTTAATAGTTAATGACCTGAACACCTTTTCTTGTTATTGATATCCAGTTTTATTCTACTATGATTTAATAAGACATAAATTATTCCACTTTTGCAGTTCATATTTATGTATATGATGATTAAGATGGCTAGATATTCTCAGCAAAGAAAAAAAGACTAGGAACCTAACACAAATTATGAAGGTCTGAGTAAGTTATTTAATGTATAGAAAGGATGAGACTTAGAGATGATGTATATGGTAATTAAAGTTTGACCTTAAAATAATCAAGGTCAAGATTAACAATTACAAGGACTGGCTAAAATATATGGCTAATCAAAGTTTATTTAGAAATGTCTGCCGGGCGGTGGTGGCGCACGCCTTTAATCCCAGCACTCGGGAGGCAGAGGCAGGCGGATCTCTATGAGTTCGAGAACAGCCTGGGCTACCAAGTGAGTTCCAGGAAAGGCGCAAAGCTACACAGAGAAACCCTGTCTCGAAAAACAAAACAAAAAAAAAAAAAAGAAATGTCTGGTTTTTAAAATATTATACAGTTGTTAAAAGTCCACACTGGTGTAACTGATCTTCTGGGTATTCAATAGCCATACTTGGTGGCTACACTAACATGGTCAGGGAGATTCAGAGTGATAATATTTTCCCCTGGACTTATAAGGTCAATGAGGTCCCAGAGGACTGCGGGTCATCTCTTGAAATGTTCTATAACTGTGGGAAGTCACCTGTTCTCTTGTTCAGGGAAGCTATGAAGACCATAATACTCAATGAATTCTAACCAGAATCCAGTCTACAAGGAGGAGGGTCAACATAGAGGAAGGAATTCCTCAATACTTCCAAAGGAAGCCATAGTCAAGTCAAGCAAGACTTTTGACTTATTCTCACTTAGTTGGGAAACTCATAAAAGAACATGACTAAGAGAATTGGTAACTATCCAAGGGATTTCACTCTTGAGATGTTAAACTTAAGTCTACATGAAATGTAATTTAGACAACTATATCTCACTGATATTTTCATCTTGATACAAAGATTTGCCAAGATATAAGATTTTACACATTGGTTCATTGCAGCTGCTGCCCACAACCAAGGGAGATAGATCCAATATTGTTTTAACCTAAAAATTAAATGATGGCTAAATATGTCTTCTTTCCTTATCTACAAGCCATGACTTTTAGTTGATTCAACAGGTATCAAAGGGCATAAAAGTGGATTGGTCTCTTAGGACCAACCTTAGAGATTAAAGAAAAACAAGGATCCAAATAGATGGAGACTCTTGGGAACCCATCAAGAGATTCTAATGGACTTTGATTTGGGCATTTTAAAATCCTTTCCACATACCAGTCAAGGATTTCCTTCCCCCCACCCCCCATCCATCTGACAGTTAGGCTCTTTTACACAGGCCCTCTAGACATGTATGCCCAAAATGCCACACTCAACAACCCAAACTCAGGCAGAAGAAGTCATATTGGTCATTGCCCCAATCCCATAATGGTAGTTAGTGCTGCGTCTTCAGAGGACGGAGGGATGATAAGAACAGGGGGTAGAAACTGGTGAGGCATTTAGGGTATGAATAAATAAGTGAACAAACAAACAAACCAAAGAAAAGTAACCAGTTTCTTTATTGACTAAAAGGCAGAAATGCCTTTGGCACTCTTCACAGTTTCATCCTTACCAGAGGCCAAAGATGCCAAATATATTTGGGTAGCTTTGATCTCTGATCTGGTTCCTAAAGGACTCTAGGGTTACCTCTCTAGGAGTGTTACAGTTACAGAATGTTAAAGCAACAACGAAGTCCTGTTAAGAGAAAACTCCTCCTGACCAAGAGAATAGACTCTCTGGCATGGGTTCAGACCTAACACTCCAATGGGGCCAAGCCAAACTCCAGGCCAAAGGACCAATCCTAGGAAGGTGGGCTCACCTTAAACTGTGCTAATGGAAGAGACAGAATGATTGATTCTGTGTAAGCCTACCTCAGCTTATTGAGTAAAGTATCACTAGACATTAAACTCTCCCTATTGCAGTTTCTTACTCCAAGACAGGTCAGAAAAAGAGAGCCAACATCTTAGTGAGTTTGAAGAAAAGAATGTTTAAAAACAAGAGAAGAGATTTGTAAGAAATATCAAATATGGGTCTTTTTTTTTTTTTTTTTTGTTTTTTTTAGGCAGGGTTTCTCTGTGTAGCTTTTTGCCTTTCCTGGAACTCACTTGGTAGCCCAGGCTGGCCTTGAACTCACAGAGATCCGCCTGCCTCTGCCTCCCAAGTGCTGGGATTAAAGGCGTGCGCCACCAATGCCCGGCAAATATGGGTCTTTTCTATCAAATACTATAAAATTTGTGTTTAGGACAAGGAATTTACATTGTTTATGTCCCCCACCTTGTAAGACTTTTATGCAATTGTTATAGTCCCCACCCACCCAATTTATAAAGTCCTCTACTGTATTACAGGAATCTGATGACCTGGAACAGTGACCCCTGCTCCCCCTCCCCCTTTGTTTCCTGTGGGTTAGTTCTTTTCAAATTAGCCCGTTGAATTAGGATTGTGGACCCCAGCCAATGGGGAAAAGGCATAGTCACACCTGAGTGTGGGAGCCCACAATTGACTCCGTTTCCCAGTTTGAATCTGAAGTCTATTCTGAGTCAATAGAGTTCAGACTTGCTCCCTCCAGGGCCATGAGAAAGTCCTGATTAGCCTGTAGAGTCTCTTTGAAGGGCTGTGAGAAAGTCCTGATTAGCCTATGACAAGGATCATGCTATCTAGCTAGACACAGGCTGCTGATGCCAGCCGAGCCAGAGGTACATGGAGATAGAAAATGAAACCGCCTGCTCTTTGACTCAAGGACAAGATTGATAGTGGTTGAATGCCTGTGCTGTGCCTTGTTCTACTTCTGTCTTTCAAGACTGTATCTAAGCTGGCTGTGAAATCAACTCAGGCACTGTTCGGCATTGGCTGGCAGTCCTCTCAACTCTGTTCTGTCTTCTTCATTGTCTCTACAATCCACACACCTCCGCCCAGATACCCAGTTGACTCATCGGCAGGCTCCAACACCTGAGTTAGAATAAAAGCCAAATGTGCTTCTTGTCTTGATGTGTTCACTTTTCCAAGCACACCCTCTTGGTCAAGAGTAAAGAAAGAAAGAAGAAAAGAAAATCAGCTACATCTCTGGGTCTTCAGTTCTATTTAATTTGAAAGGTTCATATACCATATGATTTTCTTTTAGTTTGATTTATCTTATGTATATGAATGTTCTGCCCACATGTACATATATGCTCACCACATGTATGCCTGATGGCAGCAGACATCAGCAGAAGGCATCAGATCCCCTGGAACTGTAGTTATGGATGGTTGTGAGCCACTGTGTTTGTGGCTAGGAATCCAACCTGGGTCCTTCGCAATAACAGTAAGTGCACTTAACTGCTGAACCATCTCACTGACACCTCATATAAATTTTTTTATCAAATGTATTAAGTTTTTCTCTGTTAACCTGCCCTTTGTTATAGCTGTGTATCAGCTGTGACCTTACAGTGAGTGAGGAAAAGCATCATCCCCTGCCCATTACCTATATATGTATATAAAGCTATATATGTATAGCTTTAAATTATAATGCATTTTTCATTTATAATTTTATTATTTCTCTCATTATTTTTAACCTCATACAACTTTAAACTGAAAAAAAAGAAGAAACATTTAGTCTACTCTCATTTTAAAGGTAAAATTTTTGTCTAGGAAAGCTAATATATCCAGTGCTTTACAGCTAATGTTCATTATGATTTTATTTATAAGGATTTTATTTTCAATAAATATTTTTAAATATTTATTAAATGTTTTTATTTAATACTTTTTAAATTTTTCGTTCATTTTGATCATATTTTTCTTTTCTCTCTTTCTTTTTTTTTTTAATTTTTCTAAACAGGGTTTCTCTGTGTAACAGCTCTAGCTAGCTTGGACTTTGCTTTGTAGGCCAGGCTGGCCTGGAACTCACAGAGATCCATCTGCCTCTGCCTCCCGAGCGCTGGGATTAAAAGGCATGTGTGCACCACCACCCAGCTTTGATCATCTATTTTCATCTCCTCGAATTCCTCCCAGATCTGGCCCCCCTCCATCCATTTCTCTCTCTTAAAAAGCAAACACACACACACACACACACACACACACACACACACACACACACACACACACGTACACAAAGAGTTCCATTTTATTGGCCAACTTTTCCTGAGCACAAGGCCTGCCTTGGAGTGTGCCTGATATACTCAGTGCTCCTCCACTGAAGAAACTGGTTTTCCCTCTCACAGAACCTATCAACAGTAGAAAGCTCTATGGTCAGGCACTTCTCCTTCTCTGTCTTGGGATTTTGTCTGGCTTGAACCTGTGCAGGTCTTGTGTGTTCTGTCCCAGTCTCTGTGAGTTCACAGGTGCATCAGCCCTGGTGTGTCTATTAAATGTTGTTTTCTCGAAGTCATCTACCACGTCTGGCTCTTATAATCATTCTGATTCCTCTTCCACATAGATTCCTGAGCCTTGAAGGGAAGGACGTAATAAAGACATCCCATTTACGGCTGAGTGCTCTACGGTCTCTCTCTGAGTCTCTGTCTCTCTCTGTTTCTGTCTTTCTATCCACATTGTCCAGTTGTGGATCTCCGTGTTAATTGCTGTCTACTATAAGAAGAAGGGTAGAGGGCACAAGTGCTCACAGATAAACCCTGGAGAAACCAGGAATCTTAATCATGAAGGGTCGTCTCGTCAATGAGGAAATATATACTTGTTTTCCACCCAGAAGGCTTGGACGATGCTGTTAATAACCTGGTGACCTTTCCTATCTGTAGGGCCAGACCTCACCCCAATCCCCCAGAATGCCAGACTCTCTCTCTTCATAGACCTTTATCTTTCCCTTTGTTTCTCAATCAATTGAACCCATTCTTAGGGGAGAGGTCACATGTACCTTATAGCCTGCTGATCTCCACACTATCTCAGTCAGACACCACACCAGATCCTAGGTCCTTAGGCTTTAGGACCCAATGCATGGTAGAGGTCACATGTACTTTGCAAAAGAGTTTTGCTGTAGTCATGCCTTAAGCTTTATTGAGCACATGGGATTGAGATCATTGTTACCAGGAAACTTTTCTCCAAAATTGTATTGTACTTAAATATGTCTAAAAATAAACTGGTCTGGTGTCAGACTCCAGAAGTTTGAACTAGCTCAACTAAGTTGTATTGAACTGTATTTCTTTCTTGCCTCTCACAGTTCATTTTCCCACCAGCAGTAGAGCTTACAGAGGCCTCCATAATGAAGCTTTTCTGATGAGGGTTGAGTGATGCTCAGCTCTATGGGGATAGCAATATGTCATTAGGAGTCATTTTGTTACTATCTTCATTTAGAAGAATAATAGTAGGAGGTTGTTCCCCTAGGGCTCATAAAATGCCATTACTATAATGAGTACTAGTAAGCTATGTAAAAGTTGGGTGACTTAGAAGTTGGTCCCAAGCCCTCTGAGGTGGTGTCTCTGTTATATTTTTTTGGAATGACTTAAAGGAAAAATGGTTTGTTTCATGGCAGAGAAGGTATGACAGCAGGTGATTGAGGCAGCTGGCCACACACTACATCCACAGTCAGAAAGCAGAGAGGAATGGACACTGATGCTTGCCTCACATTCTCCTTTTTATTAGGAGCAGGTCTCCAGCACATAGAATAATGCCCTCCATGGCTAAGGTGGGTCTCCTCAACCCAATTAACCTAATCTAGAAAATCCTTCACAGACATGCCCAGAGATTTGTCTCCTAGGTGACTAAAGGTCCCATTAAGCTGACAATCAAAATTAACTATCACAGATGATTTGCAAAACTATTATTATCTGATTTTTGCAATAGAACAATTAGTACAGTACACGCAAAAAATAAGAGATGGATTTTTCAATCATAGAAAATTACTTTGAAGGATTAAAATTTGATCCACCACCTCTTAATCATAACAAAAGTAACCATTTCAGCCCAGTTCTGCATTATGAATTCAGTGGCTCTCTACTCCTATCCCTCCCTTTCTTTTGTAATTATTCCCTGTTTCCTAATACTAGGCTTCTTGTTGAATTGCTAATAGAATACAGGAAATGCCTGAGGAATTTAATTCAGATGTAAATGGAATTATTTGGGTTGTTTCTGTCTCTGCTTTTAAAAAATTATAATATGACACAGTGTGCTAATGCTGAAAGCCCCACAGATTTCTCAGCTTGACACTTGATTAATTTAGAGGGCTGGTGGCGGGAGGGGGGGCTGGATCTGTGACTGCAGAACCCACCCACACTCCTATGCCCACAGAGAAAGAGAAAGGAAGTCTTTTCAAGACAGCAGCCTGTTTTTGTCCTGCTGATACTTTTCTTCAGCTCCTTTTTCTTTTCTTTCCTCCTTATTTTACATAACCTCAACAGGATTATAGTTACAATTCTAAATTTATTTCTGGGTTCAACCTAAGTAGGAATTACACCCAAGGAAGCAGGGTACCACCCTATTGTTAAGCCATCTCACGGAAATACATTATGATAAAGGTAACACCCACGGGCCTGCACAAAGTGGCATGTACTGACTGCATTAAAAACAAATGGATGATACCTGTGTGCTTCCTTAGTCTGAAATCTGCAAGTTCCTTTGAAGATAAAATAGGACAAAATGAAAAAAATAATGGCAGTTTATGGAGAAAGCAAATTGTTGTAGATTGTACCTTAAACGCCCCCCTCAAAAGCTCATGTCTTGTTAAATGATAGGTGTCGGTTAATTGAGATACTGGAAGGTGGTAGTAACTTGAAGAGATGGGGCCTAGTTGAAAGGCATGCTCCTGAGAGACATAATAGAACTGTATTGGCCACACCCAGAGGCCCTTTCTGTCCTTTCCTTTCCTGGCCAAAAGGAAATGAACAGCTTTGTTCTACTATGTGCTTTTTATCATGATTTCTGCTTCATCATAGACCCAAAGTGACAGGGCAAAGCAACCATGGACTGCAACTATGCAAATGTGGCTAAAAGATAGCTTTCTTCCTTAAGAATTTGTTGTCTCAGGTATTTTGCCATAGCAACAGAAAATTAACACATAACTGTATGTGTGAGGCTATAACTTTTAACGTAAACATTCATATCCTCAAAATCTGCTTTGTTTTCTTTGTCGGTTTGCATATCTTGTCACATGGATAATGGAGAGATTGTTGACCTGTCCATTAGCTCTTTCAGAGGTAGATGTTCTCAAAAGTCTCTTTTAAATCTCAGATCCTGTGACTCTATAATTCTTCATTCTCTGTTTCTGTGTGCTAGCACAATCATTTGACATGACATTTCATAGCCAAAAATGTCACAGTAAATAATTCCAACACCAAATGGATGTTTAGAAAAGTAAAAGTCAGTCCTAGCCCAAGGACATTTAAAAAGAAATGGAAATAGTCAAAAATCAACCAGATATGTACATAAGAGGTAGATGGTCATATCTTCATATTCATGAATTTAAATATTTAGAAAATTTTACACCAAAATATTACTATATTAGAGGTATTATGGCTAGGCATAACAATAAGTAATCAATTCACTTCTTTAAACCTTCCTATATGTCTGGATCCCACAATAGAAATATAAATTTTATATTAATATTTACTTCAGGTTATATTAACATTCAAACCCAGAAATTCAAGGAGAATAGACTCAGACCAGTAAGGCCTCTCTGGCTTTGCTCATCCCTCAATACATTTCTACATCACATGTGATCATCTTTGGAAAAATTAATATAACAATGTCATGAACTATCATGACACTTGGGAAGTTCTGTCTGTTCAGCTTGGGATGAAGGGGGTAATACTTCTCTAGTTTAGGGTCCTTTCCGCCTCTGCCTACAATTACTCACTAATCTTAGCATCCTAAAAAAAAAATCATTTTGAAAGTCACTGCAATTGAACAACATTACTTTTTTGTGGGGAGAGGGCTGCACCTATATTTGGAAACCACTGTGGAGATTTTTTTTTAATTTTTCTTTCCTTTCACATACAAACCCCTGTTTCCCCTCCCTCCTTTTCTCCTGCTCCCCCCACCTGCTCCTATCCCACCCCCATCCCCTCCTCATAGAGGGAAAGGCCTCTCTTGGGTAGTCAACACAGGCTGTCATACCATACAACATTACTTTTTAAGCAAGATTAGATGGTGGTTTCTTCATCATTTGTAACTTCATTTTGACATGAGCAAACCACCTGAAAGGCATGTCTTAAAAGTATTCATTACAAAGCCAAATTGTTATTTTGCATAGAGTCTTCTCGGTATTTTCAAGCTATTTTAATTTTACACAGCCATCACAAAAGCCTGTGACTGTAAAGCATTTCTTTGGATTAACAGGAGTACATTGTTTTTATATAACCAATTTTCTTATTAAGTTATAAATTTCTCCAAAAGCCTGTGGGAACCTACAGCACAGATGCAGCAGCAGATGTGACAAGTCGGACAGCTGATCTGATGTCACAACTCAGGAAATACTATAAACTCATCATGTGCTCCAAGTAATTGGAATGACAGCAAGACAACAGGAAAACACCTTCCAGCCACACACTACAGCCGATAGAACCAGAGCGCGGATTCCTAACTTTAGTACAAGCCTCACTATAATCTTCGTTTGCTCCTCTAGTTATCTCAAAGAAGAGATGAGGGAAAAGGATTCCATTGGATAATAAATGAATGTGGTACTTGTCTCCTGGGAGACTAATTTGATATGTTGGAAACAAAACTTTAAAATATTTAAGATGAACAAATATCATGCAAAATCCTTTTTAAGTAGAGAAATTGTCTCCACATAGAAAACCCACATCATCAAAAGAGCAAGATATCTCAAATTTTAAAGTACAAATATGTATTTACTATATTTTTTCTGTACAAATATAAAAACATCATTTCCATTTTACACTCCTTTATTTTTCATTGTTTTTAATTAAATTTTTTTAACCCTTCAGCCACATGGTGATGGCATACACCTTTAATTACAGCATTCAGGAGGCAAAGGCAGGTGGATCTCTGAGTTCAAGGCCAGTCTGGTCTACAGAGCGAGTTCCAGGACAGTCAGGGCTACACAGAGAAATTGTGTCTTGAAAAACAAAAATAAAATTAATTTTTGAAAATTTCATACATGAGCACCCTATTTACATCATTACTTCTTTTTTAATTAAGAATTTTTTTTCATTTTACATACCAATCACAGATCCCCCTCTTCCCTCCTCCTGCCCCTTCAGCCTCCCCCTCAACCTACCCCCCATTCCCTCCTACAAGAAGGTAAGGCATCCCATTGGGAGTCAGCAGAGCTTGGTACATTCAGTAGAGGCAAGTCCAAGACCCTCCCCCTGCCTCAAGGCTGTGCAAGGTGTCCAACCATAGGTAGTGGGCTCCAAAAAGCCAGCTCATGCACCAGGGATGGATCCTGATCCTACTGCCAAGTGGCCCCTTAAGTAGATCAAACTACACAACTGTCTCACTTATACAGAGGGCCTAGTCTAGTCCCATGGAGGCTCCACGGGTGTTGGTCTAAAGTTCATGAATTCCAACTAGTTTGGTTTGGTTGTCTCTGTAGGTTTCCCCATCATGATTTTGATGCCCCTAACCAGACTACAACCCACAGCTCCAGAGAAGCTAGCTAACAAGAAGGGCCTTTAGAGGGACCCATGGATCACCCTGGGAAGGGGAAACAGAGATCTCCATGAGTAAACTGAAGATATGGGGGAGAGGCGGGAATAGAGGGTAGGGAGTGGAGGATGAGAACATAAGGGAATGGGATGGTTGAGCTGGAACAGGGATGGAGTGGGAGAGCAATGAAAGAGATACCATGATAGAGGGAGACATCATGAGGATAAAGAGAAACCGGGTGCTAGGGAAGTTCCCAGGAATCCACAAGGATGGCCCCAGCTTAGACTACTAGCAATAGTGGAGAGGATGCCTGAACTGGCTTACCCCAGTAATCAGATCGGTGAATACATTAACTGTCATCATAGAGCCTTTCTCCAATAACTGATGGAAGCAGATGCGGAGATCCACAGCCAAACACCAGGCTGAGCTCCAGGAGTCCAATCATTACTTCTTTATACATACATGCATTATGGCTTTATGCCAGCCAAGTTTTCTAATATAAAAATCAAAATGAAGCAGAACATTAATTCAAGATGTTTTTCTCCTGTGTTATAGGTGAGTGCCTGCATGACACACATACGCACCGCAGGTGCCTGGCCAGAAGAGGGCATCAGAATCCCAGGAACTGGAGTCACCAGTGATGGTGAAGCACCTGATTTGAGCGCACTGCCTCAGGCAGCAAGTGTTCTTAACTGGTGAGACATCTCTCCAGTCCATAGAATACTGTTAAGAAAGGAAAGTCCAAAACTGTGGATCATGTGCTATAGATGTGCAGTAACCGAGTCATAAGAAAACCAATGTGTATGAAAAAAATCGATCTGTTCTCACAATGGTGGCCATAAGTCCCAAGTTCAAATATCAAAACTGAATCTAAAAAGAATGCATAGGTGTATTATCTACCCAAAAGTCGGGGCAACTATGTGCTCATACATTGCTTCTACCCTCAAATAAATATCCCTTTTTGCTCCTAAACAGAACTTTAATTTTGATTTTTAGAGTCTAAATTCTTGTCACCACACTGAAAAATAGTGACCAGTTTTTCTAACTAATTGACAAAGGTATTTAAATTCTCATTTACTGCACTATGTCTCCTAAACAAATCAAAATTCACATGATCGAAGAGCAGTTTCCTAGGAAATGGAACAGTCTTTTAAAATTTAAATTGCAGAATTAATTGTCTTCAAAATATTTCTTCATTCTTTAAGAGATCAAAATAACTGTCTCTTCTACAAAGGTTCTAGGACAGTTTATTGGGGAAGGGATAATCTTTTTTAAAAATTGAGCTGACACTTCTGAAGATCGATCTCTAGGAAATAAAATGAAAAGAACCTTGATCCTACTGCATTACATATACAAAGCTTGATTCCAAATGGGTCTTGCCCTAAATGGAAGAAATAAAAGTATAAAATGTCTAGAAGAAAATAGTCTACTCAGCCGCGGTGGTGGCGCACGCCTTTAATCCCAGCACTTGGGAGGCAGAGCCAGGCGAATCTCTGTGAGTTTGAGGCCAGCCTGGACTACCAAGTGAGTTCCAGGAAAGGCACAAAGCTACACAGAGAAAGCCTGTCTCGAAAAACAAAAAATAAATAAATAAATAAATAAAAGTCTACTCATTAAATCAGGCTAGAGAAGCATTCTTAGTGATGGTGACAAAAGCTTGAGTCATGAGGTAAGTGTATGTGTGTGTGTGTGTGTGTGTGTGTGTGTGTGTGTGTGTGTGTGTGTCTGTGTGTGTGTGTGTCAGACAATAAAATATAAGCAATTTTTAAATTGTTACAATTTTTAAAATAAATTTCAAGCTTAACATTGAGGGAAATATTTATAAATCAGATATTTGAAAAAACTATACTTGTATCTAAAATTTAAAAAAAAAATACTTACTATGAAGACAGACCTATTTATAAGTAGGTGTGATGGTTTGAATGAAAATGCCCCCCATAGGAAGTGGCACTTTTAGGAAGTGTGGCCTTGCTGGAGTGGGTGTGGCCCTGTTGAAGGAAGTATGTCACTGGGGATGGGCTTTGAGTTTTTCAAATACTCAAGCCAAGTCCAATGTCACTTTCTCTTCCTGCTTCCTTCAGATCTCAATGTAGAACTATCAGCTACTTCTCCAGCACCATGTCTGCCTGCATGCGATCATGCTTCCTGCCATGATGACAATGGACTAAACCTCTGAACTCTAAGCCAGCCCCAATCAAATGTTTTCCTTTAGGAGAGTTGCTGTGGGTCTCTCAGTCAGCAGTACAGACCACAGACATCCTCATGGCCCTTGATGGTAACATGGTCAGTTTTCTTTAAGAGATTGGCACCTGAAGTTTGACCATGCTCCAGTGAGTATATAGGCAACACAAAATTGACCTTTTAAAATCTATTTCTTTTTCTTCTTCTTCTTCTTCTTCTTCTTCTTCTTCTTCTTCTTCTTCTTCTTCTTCTT
>CABHPR010149330.1:5011-32511 GCA_902168415.1 Peromyscus melanophrys | reverse complement strand
TTCTTCTTCTTCTTCTTCTTCTTCTTCTTCTTCTTCTTCTTCTTCTTTTTTTTTTTTTTTTTTTGGAGGGAGGGTCACAAGGGTTGGGGATAGCAGGCCTGAGAGGACTGGGAAGTGAGTGTGCTTGGGGTTCATGATGGGAAATTTCCAAATAATCAATAAAAAAATATTGTGGAAAAAAAGACTTTCTGTGTCTTTTCACAGCAAAAGAAACCCTAACTAAGATTTTGGGGGAAGATTTGAAGAAATATTTCACCAAAGAACAAATATGAGCCATTAGTTAGCATAGAAGGCACCCACCACCATGCATCATTAGAGAAACATTAAAACTACAATATACCACTACATACTCACTGGAACATCTATAATTAAAAAATATAAATGTTTCCAGTCACAGGTTTCTACAGATGTTTTTATATTTCAGTTTCAGTTAGTTTCTGAGATGCATAAGTTTATATTTTACAAAATTTAGAAAATTACAATAATTGCATTGTTTTGTAGCATATAACCATAATTTAAAGATGGAGATTAGAACAACACTGTCTTCAAGGTGCAGTGGAAATTACTTTTGAATCTGTGCCAGACATATTAGGAGAAAATGAATAAAAATTGTCCTTTGAGATTCAAAATATGCTAGATTCTTATGTCTTTAAAATAATCAAAGGTTTTTGCAATCTTGGTTTGTTTGATTTCTATTCTTCCTTCACCTAAGTACTTAAAATTTTCTTCTTGTCTCTATACACCCACCTTCATATACCATGAAGTTATATCCCACTCATCTCTATTTGAGTTTCTGCCTACAAATAGAGATGAGTGGGATATAACTTCATGGTATACAGAGGTAAATGAGATAAATGCAGAAAATCTTACTTGTGTGAGCCAAACCTGTTTGAAATGCAAAAAGGACACACACACACACACACACACACACACACACACACACACACACACATCTGTGCACTGAATGTTTTATAAGTTATATTCATCTTCATTTAATATTACAACTTCTGGCTTCAAATCACCCTCATTCTACTCCTTACAATAATTAACAGGCTGCACCCCCTTACCACACCCATTTCCATAACAAAATATGAACTGTTTTTCAAGGTAGGAGCTGTGTATGCAGAGTTATTAACCACAAGAGGATTTTCAGTCTTCACAGAGTCATTGAGAAGATTGGAATAGTGACTCTAACATAACCTGGAATGGAAGGAACCAGCATACAATAGTGTTGAACTAGTAGCCACTGGTAATAGTGCAATTCCAGTCTCCCTCTATTTTGTGGGAAATCTTTACATTGTTCTTGTTGCCTTGTTTCCTGCCTGTTTCCTGAATCTAATACCCAGCTATCCTATAGACTCTCTAAGAAACCTCAAGTCCTTTCAAAATATCCCTTTCATTCTTAACTTATATACTGTTCATCTCAGATTGGCAGACAAGGTATCTGACATGTCAAAAAATCATCTGTCTAGTATTTTGTCACATTAGAAATGATCTTGATTAAATCAGTTCCCTAAAGCTTGAATGTTAAAATCATTTGCACTAATAAGCTAGGCAGGTCCTTAACATGCTTGAATAACTATGGCTTCTTTTAAATTTGAAGCTGGATCCCATCTTGCTACTATTTCTGGAAGCTGGAACTCAAGTCATTTAGGCTAATGTTTTCATCGAGTAATTTATACTCAAGAAATTAAGAGATTAATTTTTAATTTAAAAAAGTAAAATCTAATAAAATGCTGCTCTCTATTCAACTAACTTCTGTATGAAATGTTAATGAACTATTTTGCATAAAATTTGACAAAAATAATTTTAATTACTTCAATTGTGAATACTACCTACTTCAGATAATTTAATTAAAATATTCATATTCACATATATCTCATAACCTCTTGCCTCTCCTTCAAGTCTCGTAGTTTCAGAAGAACTAACAATGTTTAAAATTTAAATTTAAAATTTCCATCTTTGCTATTTCCCTGGTACACAAAACTTCTATAACCAACTGTTTACTTAATTATCCTAACTTTCAGCCTTATCCTTCCCTATCATAATAAGCTTCTCTCCTGAAATTCTCTACTTCTAAAATTGAGAATGCTATAATTCCAGCTACATGCAGAGGAAAAAAAGAAAGAAAAATTAGTTCTGCTTGTGGTGATATTTGTTGTTGTTGTTGTTGTTGTTGTTGTTGTTGTTGTTGTTGTTGTTTTGGTTTTTCGAGACAGGGTTTCTCTGTGTAGCTTTGCGCCTTTCCTGGAACTCACTTAGTAGCCCAGGCTGGCCTCGAACTCACAGAGATCCGCCTGCCTCTGCCTCCCGAGTGCTGGGATTAAAGGCGTGCGCCACCAACGCCCGGCTGTGGTGATATTTTATTTGTATGTTAATAAATAAAGTTTGCCTGGATATCAGAGGAAATAGCAAGCCATTAACACAAAAGTCAAGCAATGATAGCACATGCCCTTAATCTGATCACTTGTCAGGCAGGGTCTCTGTGTGTTCAAGGTCATACTAGGGAACAGAGCCAAGCGTGGTGACACCGCCTTTAATCCCAGTACCAACCATAGAGACCTGGAGGTCTGTACAGACAGTCAGTGATGAGGAAGTGAGGTAGCTGGACTAAGAGCCAATGGGAGGGCAGAAAAGCAAGGCAATAAAGGTGCAGGTTAGACAGGAAGTAGCTCACATTTTGGAAGCTACAGAACTGGTGAGGTAGGGTAGTGGGTGGCTCTCACTATTTCCCTGATCTCTAAGCTGTCACCCCTATATTTGGCTCCGTGTTCGTTATTTAATAAGACCGCTTAGAAATTCGTCTACGTTTGCTTGACTCAACTTCTTTTCATACCTAGAACTCAATCTATTAGCAACTTCCAGTGGCCACGTCTTCAGCACCTCTGACCTAACCACTTTCAACCTTCTTGCTGCTGCCACACCCTCATCTAAACTACAACCATCTCTGTGTGAAGCAACAGCACAATAAACTTCCAAGCTTCAGTCAGTTCTCAATATGCAACACAGACCTGATTATTATAAAATAAGAATTGCTGGATCATGCAATTCTTCCCAAAACCCTCCAGTGGATGCCTGCTTCATTCATAATAAAAGTCAAAGTTTTTATAATGGTCAATAAAGCCCTACATACTGTATGGTCTCACCACAGCCATGCTCATTTCTTACTCCTGTCTCTCAAGAGTGACTGAGTCCACACAACATATGATTTCAGAAACGATCTACTCATGCTCCTGCCTCGGGGCCTTTGCACCTGTTCTTTCCTCTGCAGACAGCCATACGACTTACTCCTTCAGCTTTCTCAGCTCTTCATTTAAGCATCTTCTCAGATAGGAACTTAAGTCTTGCTTAAAACAGAACCCTTCTATATGTCCCTATCACTCTTCTATGCCTCATTTTTCTAGAGTAAATGATCTTATGCTGCTGAATCTACCACCTAATTTTAAGTTCTGTGACAACAAGAATCAATGTCTGTTTTTCTACTGATCACTATACCAGTATCCAAAACAATGTTTTGCCCATTGTAGGTTTCTCATGAACTTTACGTTAACAAATTAACAAATTAACAAAAACTCATGGATACATATATATAATAATTAATAATTGCATAAGAAGATGTTGGTTTTAGTGACAGTTTTAAATTTCACATAGTGTGAAAATGGAAAAGGTTTACATACATAAGGAAAGATTTATGGGAAATCGTCCACATTCACTACTGGAAGCCAAGTTATTAACAGAATCATATTTTCACTCTGTCGCATTTTCACAGCATTGCAAATACATGTTTTCCCTATTACAGCAGTAACCTGTAAAAGGAGCAGCACATGGAAACACATATAATGTATATGCTTTAATGGTCTACCAACCTTAAATGATGCTCTGTTGCCTACTGCATGCAAGCAAACTCCAAGCAATTGCCTGGGACATTATTGGTGACCCTAAAATACTTCCCAACCTCATAAAACACATTCTGTCATTTCCTGAGCTCTTGGTACAAAGATCATGAAATGAATGCAGTTTCCTTTTTAACAATATAAATTAGTGCACACACAAGTATCTTCTTAAATGAATATCTTTTTCAACACAGTACTTTGCAATCTGTGAATCAAATGGGTTTCATTTTAAAGGAAAAGCAAAATTGAAGAAAAAGTCAATGAAGTTATCTTGTCAAAATTTAAAAGCAAACAACTGAGAGTAAGTTAGTGTTTCCCTTACTCAATAAACTGTATCATTTTTCATGTGTTCTCCTTAAACTCTTCTAAGGAATAAAGGGGAATGAGACAGTTGGTACCTGCCCTCAATAACATAACATCACACTTGGAAAGGTTTATATATACCACAAATAGCAATCAATAAATATATTTAAGTGCAATAAAGAAAAATTAAGTAAAGTAAGATTTTAGAGAAGAGCAATGGGGAAAGGGACTATTTTATACAAAATGGTTAGGAAAGGTCTGAGGACCCGGCAAATGTGCAAGGACTTAACTAGTGGCAAAGGGAAACAGTAAGCACACGTTCTCTGAAGCAGAGATTGTCCAAGGATATACTCCAGGCCAATGTGATTGGAGAAGAGGTAACATTGTAGGGTGTTGTTAGAAGAGGTGAGGGAGGAGCCAGGAGCCAGATCATACAAGGCCTGATAAACAGGATATGGATTCTGTATTTTGTCCTGAAGGTAGTAAAAAAACAAAGAGGTACTTAAAAGTAATACAATTAATTTCATTCCAAAATGTTACACAGAGTAACAGACAGACGTGTTTTGAGGCAAGAATAGAAGCAAAGGGACATCATGTAAGAAGCTGCTACAGGAGACAAAACAATGGATTACACACCAGAACGGTGTGCATTTGGGGAATCAGAAGAAATGTAGAATTCTTGGTTTAATTTGGAACTTTTTCTGCACATGATTGAGAGGGGAATGTAAAAGAAGAAGCAATGAGAACTTCAAGGTTGCTGGTTTAAGTAAACTAGGTAAATGAGGAAGGCATTTACTGAGAAAATAAAGACTAGGAGACAAGCAAATTAGAGGTCAATGAAGGTGGAAACCAAGTATCATGTTTGGGACATGCTATGTTTTGAAATAGACTTCCAATTGAAAGACACTAAGCGGGCAACATTCAGTCAGACATATAAAATAAACATGGAGTCATCAGGCCAAGGGTATAATTTAAAACCATAGGATTGGATGAGCCTAAGTAGGGAGTACAGATACTTTTAATAATAGAGTGAGGCAGAGACTGACAGGACACACAAGACCTACACAGGTTGAAACCAGACAAAATAAAAGCACTGAGAAGAACTGGACAAAAAATCCTACCGCTAACCAAAAAGTTATTTGTAATTGATAAGGTGGGAAAGGGAAAATTAGTTTTCTCCAATGACATGTCACTGGTTATATCAACAACATCCCAAGCCAGTCCACATGTCCAGGAGTAGCTAGCCAACACAAAATGGACTTATGCATTTAAATGATTGGTCCCCAGTTGGTGAACTGTTTGGAAAAGAGAAGGAGATGTAACCTTGTTGGAATGTTTGGCCTTGCTAGAAGAAGTGGATATCTGGGGGTGGGCTTTGCAGTCTCAAAAGCTGATGCCAGGCCCAGTCCCACTCCTTCTGCCTGTTGCCAATGGATCTGGATATAAAGCCATCAGCTTCTGTCCGCTTCCTGCCATGATAATGGACTAACCTGGGGAAACTGTAGGTAAGCCCTCAACTAAATGTTTCCTTTTATAAGACTTGCCATGGTCACGGAATCTCTTCACAGCAATAGAACAGTAACTAAGACAGATATTTATGTCTTAATGGTTTTTTGTTTGTTTTGATTTTGTTTTGTTTTGGTTTTGTTTTTTGAAGGGAGTGGACATGAAGCTGGGTGAGTAGGAAGGTAGAGAGGATCTGAGAGGAGTTGGGGGAGGGCAAAAACATGATCAAAATATATTGTGTGAAAAAATTAACTAAAAATATAAAGTTGGTTAAACCAAAAGAGAACAAGTTACTTATCTAATTGTGAGTTAACATAATTGTGTTCACAGTATGCCATAGCCTGACTTAGTCCTGGCATTGTAAATATGGGTATCCATATAAAAAATTCATCAAGTTGGGTAGTAGCTCAGTGTGGATTTTTCTCAGCTGGTATCAGGACTCAGCCAGGGTAGGACACTGATGTCAAAGAAAAAATGAATAAAGTGGTATAAAGAAAAGGGGTGTGTGTTTGAATCTAACTGGATGTCAAATTCTACAGAAATGAAATAAATCCTGGGGATTAATCTGTGAAATCACCAACACGGAAGTCTCTTTAGCTTTGATCAGTACAGAGTTACTTGTACCTTGAGTGGAGGGTGAAGCTCGGATCCTGACTTAGAGTAGCTTAACAAGGTAATAGAAGATGAAGAGGCAGAGACACAGAATGTAAATGGTGTTCACACAGTTTCCTATGAAGAATGCTATAGTTTGAAAAACAAAGCCTGGCTTCAAAATGCTTGTGTATTGAAGGCTTGGCCCCCAACTAGTGAGTGCTGCCTTGGAAGGGCACTCACTTCATCCTGGGTTACTGCTGTACTGATGAGTTCATATAGATTGGGCAAGTAGGAGGTAGGACCTGCTTGTAGGAAGCAGCTCCCTAGGGCATGTCTCAAAAGATGTATTTTATCCTGGTCCCTTCCTGCCTCTCTCTGCATTGCTTTGAGGTGAGCCACTTTGCTCAACCACAGTGCTCCCCATTGTAATGCTCTGTCCCACTGTGCTCAGGCCCAGAAGCAGGGGAAGACCAGTGATGAGGAAAACTATGAATCTCTAAAGAGCATGAGTCCAAACAAATCCTTCCCCTATGAAGTGGTTTTCTTAAGCACTCTACCACAGTGACAAAAAGTTACTAAAACAAAAGTGTTCACAGAAATGGGAGAGAGACCACACTAAGGAACTGTGGCTTTAAGTATAATACAGTCATAGCCAAACCACAGCCAGAAGGAAATCCAGAAGAATACATCCCCAGATTATCTCCCCTTCCTCTCTGATTTCTCACTTATACTTTTACCGGCCAATCTCAAATAGAAGCAGATGAGAAGGGAAGCCACGGTGAGGATGATGACAGATGGCGATCATTCATGTTTACATAAATTATAGTATTTCTCTATTCCTTTTCTGCCCTCCAAGACGTACGTCGTATGTACCCCTTCCCAATCTCCTTTAAATTCAGCCTAACTTTTTTACTGTTATTGCATGGATATATATTATATGTATAATGGATATATTTCTAAATATAATCTATTTATCCTCTTTCATGTTACAAACAGAAATATCGAAACTGAGGCAATGAAAGTCTTCTGCAACAGGTTTTTAGTTCCAGATAAGATACATTTTCTCCAAATAGCTATATATTTAGAAAAAGGTATATTATTTTAAAAAGTAGATTTATACAAGGAAATAGGTATGAAGGAAGTAAACATATATATATAGATAATTTACTAAGTAGAATCTGAACCTAAAATAAACAGATTTTTATTGATGATATTATATCATTTAATGAAATCTAAGACTTACCTTTATATTTATAATTATCATCTGGTTTTGACCAATTAGAGAACTCTATAAATACTTCTTTTAAAAATTTGCACAATTATTTCTAAAGCAAAGACTTACTTCTGAAAAACAAAATTCATTTAAAAATGATTTTTAAAAAAACTCAAGGCTTCTCTGAAAGCAATAGTAATATTGGGTATATTTCCAGGAGTTTAGTTATAATATGTCTCCATGCGATTGGAAGTTCTTTAAGTTTCTAGAGATTCATGATTAAGATAGTTTTAGGAACTAGAATACTTTCTCCGTTAACTAAACCTGAATCACCTTCGGTATTTGGTGACTCTAGTCACATTTGTTGAATTGATTTGAAAGTACAACGCTGCAAAGAGAATTTAATCTTAGTTTCACAAAGGCTTGTTATTTTAACAGTATACGAGGAAGTGGTGTAAACTAGAACCTTGAGGAATCCAGGAAATACGTTGTAAAAATTGGTATCATAATCTCTAGGTCACTGCAATGTGTAGAATTCCTCACATGTCTAATACATTTTGTGGCTCTTGACTTGAGAACTGTGGAGGAGAAATGTTTCCATGGGCTACTCTTAAGTTCGACTCATGTTAACAAATGAAGATAGAGCAATGTTAATTCTCCATCTCTTCTAGGTTTTATCGGAAACCAGAGCTAACACGGTAAGTGGAAGGCTTCTCTGGGAGATACTTGTGGGATGCTTCTTTCTCTATTGCTCCTTCTTGGAGTTAATTCTTTTCAACACTCAACACAATACGAAAAGTGAAAAGAGAGTAAAGAAGTGGGAACCAGCACTGTGGTCTCTGTGCTGTGCTGAGTGGTGTCACAAACAGAACTCATACTATTCATGGGGCAATAAAACTTCAGGTTTTTTATTGTGTCTGTGTCTTAGCCACATAGTACACAAGTCCTCAACATCTTATCAACTGAAAAAGTAACTGCTGATCCAATTTAAAGGATAGGTTTATCCAAAAATTTAGATAGTTCTTCCCAGCTAAAATATACAATTTATATAAGATGTGTGTTTTAAACAAAAGATGACAACTTTCTCCTACATCTTTCAGAATCCCCTGAGGGAGGTGACAAGGTTACCCAGTTCTGGGGAATCAAATATCTTTAAAAAAATTATGTTGACAAAGTGACATGATATAGGGAGTAAATACCCTGCTTTTCTAATAATAAAAGAACAGTAATTGTGGGTGTTCTTTTCCCCTTCTCATCCCTTTCTTGTCTCAAATGTGGGATCTGAAATGGCAAAAAAGCCAAAATAATGACAAAAAACACCAGAATAATTGCAGAAACATTGACTAGAACATTCTTGTAGCTTTGATTTCTTATGTAATAAAATAAAATTCTATTTACTTAAGCTTCTGACTCCAAACATTTTTTAAAACTTATTTATATTATTTTTAATCGTGTATGGGGCAGAATATGTGCACACAAACACAGGAAGACAAGAGATATCAGATTCCCCTAGAGTTAAGAGTTACAGGCAGCTGTGAACCACGTGACATGTGTACTAGAAATCAAACTCAGGTCCTCTGGAAGAGCAAGAAGTGCTCTTAACCTCTGAAACATCTCATAAACCCCACTTCTGAACATTTTTAATACAGTATAATTTGAACTTAATCAGTTGAAAAAACTCCTCTTGGTTTTATCTGTTTCCTCCAAACAGTTCTTACCAGAATAGTCATTGCTTCAACGCATGTCCCCTTTAATAGACCAGGAGTTCCATGAACACAAGACCCATATCCTTGTCAACACATCCCTAAAGCCTAACGTAGTGTCTCAGGGAGCAGAGGTTGAAACACCTTTGTTTAAATATAAGAAGTTTAATGTGCTCTTCCACATCACACACCAACTGAATTAGAACCAGGCCAGGCCTTGCCTTCAAGAAGCTCCCAGTCTCCTAAGAGAAACCACACTTCTCCGAGAACAACAGCACCGCACAGGAAGTGCTCCACCAAAACTCTGAGCACGTTCTGCAGGCACAGGAGGGGAGAGCAATTACATCTGTTCAAAAACACTCCTTCCCCTAGGACAACTGCTTATCCTAAGATATTGTCTATATTACACTCCTTTATTATTCAATTCAAAAGAATATATACTCTGCTGACAGCCTTTAGCTGCTTTTACCATGCTAATTTAGGTCATTTTAAAGGACTTATTTCTAAAAATAATCTTTGAGGATTGTCTATCTATTATATACATAAACTCCCTAAAAATAGTCAACAACCAAATGATTTGTTGGTATATTAATAAAATGATCATGCTGGTTATAGGAAAACCTAAGTAGGAAAAAACCTGGAGTATTCTTTCTTCCAGCTGCCACATACTGATGGTGGGGACCAGCTTCAAATTTTCTTCCACTATGTGCTGAGAAGAAATCACTAGATTCTGTCATGCTTCCAAAAAGACATGGGGTTGAACTGTCTATCTTTACAGAGAAGTCTCATGTATCACCAGAGTAAATTATTATTATTATTTTTGTATTTCAGCTATAGCACAAATCCAAGCATCCTCCATTTAGCAGCAACCACTTTATAAGCAGCCCAAGCACATAACTTTAGTTAAATGGTGCCATCTGGTGACATAAATCTTGCAATAATACATGAAGTCCTGAGCCAAGAATGGCATCGAAACCTCTTGATAGTATTTGACCCAAAGTGTCCAACAAGAAGTATTTCGTCTTTCCAGGGATGAGACACTCAGTGAATCTCACCCAGACCATGGCTATTTAACAAAGGGAATTAAAACAATTGTCTGAGTCGTGTTTTATGTTTCACATTCTTGATTCACTAATTTAAAGGCATGGGTCCAGTGAGACTCCCAACCCAACTTACAAAGGACATTATAAAGGTTTAAAATCAAAAACATCTTCCAGTCAGACACACTTTCTCAAGCACCTCCAATTCTCATAGTATTTGTATAATTTTCAGCATTTCAAAGGCCACTGCACAAGCAAACTCACTCATAGAAGCCTCCACTCCTCCTCTGTATCACTTATTGGAATTGTAAATACAAACTGTTTCTACAACTTTATCTAATTCATGTCTCCAAAGTAAGTGTAATAGAACCTGGCACAGTTTTCCAATAATGTCTTGTAAATGAATCAGTGAATAGATGAGAAAAATACCTTTCTCTAGTCTCTCTTCTAGCACAGTCCTATCAGAGACAAGATGCAGAATTATATAAAGGCATCACTTCCCAGCATCACTCTACAGTTATCCCAGGCTTCTCTGAACTCCTGCAGCACTTTGGTCTAGCCCCTAGAGTCTAATTATCAATTACGTACTGACTTGACATTTGTGCATATGTGTTAATATTACTTTGACTTTAAGAGACAATTTCTCTCTAAGGTCCTAGATCTGGACTTCATAGCATCCATCTCCACATGTCTATGTGACTAAGTAAAACTTCATAAATATGTTGTGAAATATTACTACTCAAATTGTAGTAACTGGAATATTCCTGGTTAGTGTACTTAAATGAGTATTGTAAGGAGCTATGACTTTAGTATCCAAGAATTTAATAGTCACTATGTCAGCCATAAAATCCTTGTTTGAGAGGCAGGCAAGATGACGTAACACTTGCCATGGAGCCTCACAACCTGAGTTCCATCCCCAGGACCTACATGATAGAGAGAGCCAACTCCCGTAGTTATCCTTTGATTTCCACATGCTTGCCACAGTACACCTGCCAGTGCATATGCACACTCACAATGTGTGTACATGCATGCACATGCACACACACACATACAAATAAGTGTAATGAAAAATTTAAGGCTTATGTAAGAGTTCATAATATAGACTGTTTTGTTTCACTGGCGCATATGCAAGGATTGCCTAGTGAGTGTGACAATTGCCCATGACGTAACAGAAGCAGCTCCATGTAATTTTGTTGTTCTCTATCCACACCAACACAAGCAGGAACTATCATTAAATATTCAAAGGGGGAGTCACTCACATATTTCAGATATACTGTTTATTTTAAAGGGAAATTGGATTCCATAATATTTGTAAATTTATGGATCCTCAAAGAATTTCAGAATGTTAAAAGTTCTTTCATCTTCTTAAAGACTAAATTAGATCTTTACAAATGTAAGAATGAAGAAACGTCATTCTCTTGTAAGTTCATGAGTAATATTCAAACACCCTGTAAGTTTCCTTGAATGGTTAGAACACACATTTCGCTTTAGAATCATCTGAAAGAGTTACTTAGGCACTACTTGCTGAGCCCTAATTCCAGAGTCTGGGATTCAACAGTAGCTTTTTGAGGTGAGAAACAGAGCTACACAAGTTGATGGGTGATTGGTGCTGCTGATACAAAAGTCATAGTATGAGAAACTGTTTTGAAAGACAACACCCAAGTTATTCTAAATTCACATAATTGTACAATCCTTCGCATTCACTGTAATCTATAAAAATTTCTTGATTTCCTTATGATCACGTGACAAAAATACACACAATTAGTAATAGTTACAGACTTGGTGTGCTTTAAATAGGTCTTTTTTGAAATAATATTACATTAGAATTAGTATAATGGGATGCTGCAAAGATGGCCCTCAGGTAATAGCACAAGCTACACAAGCTTAAGGACCCAAGTTCAAATCCCAAGTACCCACATAAAATTCCAGGTGTGAAAAAAAAATTCCAGGCGTGGCTGTGTGGGCATGTAACCCCAACATTTTAAGGGCAGAGACAGATGCCAACATAGTTCCAAGTTCAGTGAGAGACCTTACTTTAAGAGAATAATCAGAGTTACACAGAAGAACATCCAATATTTTCCTCTGGCCTCCCCATGTGCACACACATGAACACACACCACACATACACACACACACACACATTTCAATTAAAAGAATTGGTATAATAGGAAATTATAGAGATTTTAAAACTCAAAATGTGATTTAAAAACAACTCTCATATATTTTGATTTCTGCCCATAACACTACTATAATTTAATAATTAAATAGTTGTTTATATGTCTCTATTCCCTACCGCATTTTCTTCATTGGCTCACAAAACTAAACATTGTCTCATATAGTTCACTACTACATCATTTTGCAGAGAACACTGTCTAGCACTTGACAAGTATTTTTAAAAATTGTTTACAATTTTGAATAAAAATTATTAAATATGTATTATTAATATAAGGGTTCACATACTATGAACTTATATTTAAACTCTGGAAAGTGCTGACAGTATGAAAACTGTACAACTGTGAATTATCCATTGAATAATTTTTTTATGATCAGACCACAAGATGTCACCCTAAGCCTAACATCTAGAATGTAGTTTCTAGCATATTGACAATTTTTTCATTTTTTTAAAAATTTAATGTTTTTTATTATACTGAAACCCTACCATTGGAGGGTATATCAGTAATTACATTTATAATTTAAACATGCATGAAGTGTTTTCAAGACTGAGTTTCATAAATTCCCCCTTGTAGATGTTTAACCATAGTAACCAGCATACACAAGCAATGAAAGCGTCTTCCAAATACGTTGTGCTTTCGAATGCCAGGTATAGGTTACTGTGCTTCTCGCCAGCACTGTGTATAAATAAGTGGATAAACAAATAATTGAGTGGGGGTGTTTTGTGGAAAATAATTGCTTATCTTTTACTACTTATTTTCTCAAAATATTAAGAAGAATATTTTCTGCCAAAATATTGAGAAGAATATAAGAATATCTGAGTTACATACATAAATGCAAGTGATGTATGTATCATATAAAAATACGTCATGTTATTGCTTTATGTTAATGAATGATCATTGCTAACTTTCAAAGTACTTTATTCCACTCTGAACTACTGACAAATGAGAAATCAAAGTAAATAGCAAAGGAACTGAGGAAGTAAGAAAGAAAGACTATCAAACAGTTCACCATGCTCCAGGCTTGTCCTGCTATTTGCTGCAAATACAGCCTATCTTACCATTTCATTTTATATTCTTTTACTTTGTTTACTCAAAAAACATTCTAAAATGTATACTACCTTCATAATCAGATAAGATTCTTGTTTAAAAATTAGAAAAGCATTCCTGCTGCCTTGGAGAGATACTTTAAAGCAAATGATGGACTACAAAAAAAATATTTATTTCTAGACTGATGTTCTTCATGTGTTCAAAGATTGTTTGATTTCCTGGTCACATGTAAATATTGCAGCACAGTCCTCAGGAATATGGTTCATTTCATTATCCATTTGTGTTGGCTTTTTTGGCATTATGAGTCTTGTTTATGAAGTTAGATAGGATTCATCCAAGGTACTATTTCAATGCACTGGCTATCTGAATATTAGACCAATGGGTAAAGCACATCTTTCATTATTTGTAACAAAATGGGTGCAGGGTGAGAGGAGAAGTCAAGTTATAGACAATAAACCTATGTTTTATTTATCAGCAACAGCCTATCCATGTTTTTATAAAGATCTGAATCTTCTTCAGGATGCACAGGGAGATCTTAAGGAAAACGTACAGTGAAACAGTCCTTAATGATAAGTTAATGATCAATACTTTGCTTCCACATACAAGTCAACAGAAAATTGTGTACTGCTGTATAGTGCCTCTTTGTATTTGGGTTTAACTCCAACTGACATTAAAGGGCCAGCCGAAGTAACGTGGTATGCAGATTATTACATAACAGATTTATTAGAGAAATTCAAGCCACACTATAGGCTCTCAGCCAAGATATTTATCGCTCACTTAAAATAATGGGAAAATGCAGTTGTTAGTCTCACTCTTCTGCCTTCTTGTCCTCTAGTAACAGTGCTATCAAATGATTATATTTTCAAAGCATTTCGACTTATCTAAATCATCTGACAGTATTATTCCTAAACCAGTTCTCAGAAGCTCAAGCTCCCCAAAGACAGCCAGTCTCAACTAAACACATCACGTAAACCAATTGAGACGCGCTGCCATTTAGTTAATGGCCTTTGTGAGTCATCAACTAAATGATACTATTAATACTTAATTCAGAAATTTGTGGTTTAAAATGCTTTGTAAAATACTCTTCTCTAATGGCTATGTTTATTTAAATTCTGTAAGGCTCCATTTAGAGTTGCTTTTATTTAATGCTAGCTGAGATGATTATATTTGTTTGTGTCATTAATCCTTGCCAGCCACAATAGATGAAAGGAATTACTTTTCCCACAGGTAAGATAATTTTATAGAGCTTTTTAACTTCCATTTACATTCAATAAATTTATTTTCAACTCTTTAAAACTTAATACTATCTTTCAAATTATACTGAGACTATAATCTTGGGGTTTACCAGTTGGTATATTCATAGCTTGAAATAAAAAACATATTAATAAGTAAAAAAGAAAATATTTTAACATTAAGCTTCATAGATTCCTGTAGTTAGATTTTTCTTCCAATATATGGTAGCATTTAAATGTGATGAAAAGGTCTAATTGACTCACTTATTTCTTTTAAAATGTATTATGTTGTTGCTTAGCACACACAAGTGCTGAGCTCAGTTCCTCATGCTACAAATAAATAATCAGAAAAAAAAAGTCTCCTGTGTCAAATGGAGTTGTTTTAATGTTCAATTTGTTTTTCTTGAAGGAAATATTGATTTATTGATTGATTTTCCTTGTTTGTTTTTTTCTTAAAACACCTTGAAGAGATCAATATAAAGCTATGTGAATAAATGAAAAAGATAGACTGGGCGGTAGTGGCACATGCCTTTAATCTCAGCACTCGGGAGGCAGAGGCAGGCCGATCTCTGTGAGTTCAAGGCCAGCCTGGGCTACAGAGTGAGTTCCAGAAAAGGCTCCAAAGCTACACAGAGAAACCATGTCTCAAAAAAAAATGTGAAAGATAGATGTATAAGGACATCTATCAATAAAATGCAGCCTTGATTTTCTTCAATATCATTAAAGAGGAGGCTAAGATTATCTAATTATATTCATGACAGATTGAAAAGCATTAAGTTTACATCAATAAACTTTCCAATTCTTGATCTAAATTTTCCTAAAAGAAGCAAAAGAGATGAAGGATTTCCCTTTAACTTTGTTCCGAGAAGGACAGTGGAGCTGTGAGAACAACTCCACACTATTTGTTCTCAATTATGGTACCTATCCCGAACTCTGCAGCACACTCAGCTTCTCACCTGGGTACCTTTCTCTTCCCATACAAAATATCCTTTCAATAATGATACTTTTCATTAATCTATCCTTTATTTATATTTTACAATTGGTTTTCTAAGTGAAAATAAGAGGGGAGAGTCTGTCCTTCGAGTAACAAGGAAAATTATAAGGGTTTTTTTTTGGGGGGGGGGGGTCTTTGTGTGTGTGTGTGTGTGTGTGTGTGTGTGTGTGTGTGTGTGTGTGTGTGACACTCAGTTATCTAGGACTCTGGTGATTAAGACCATAAGTAATTTCTGTAATACATACCCAGCAAGGCTTGAAACAAGCTGCTCTTAAAAATGCTCATCACCTTTTTAACAGCATTTTTCAACAGCTGCTCCTCAGGTTTTCTTAGTTTCTTGCAGTATTCTTCCAGTAACAACAAAGCTCGATCAGTATCTGAAAGACACAATTGTTAAAGTCCACCATGTGGTCCCAGAGAAACCATTGATCAAACTCATCTATGTTATAGCTGTGTTCCTGATTTCATGACACAAATAATTCAGCAAAGTGATCATCTACTCCAGGAACTGCCAAATGAAATTAATAAGTATAATTTCAAAGCCCACTTTGGTTTTCTTATAGTCTGATCTTCCAAAAGAATCTGCAACTGTGAAACCACGCAAAGCAAAAACACACTGCTGGCCAGATGTTCACATAATAAATGTGACTCCATTGATAAAGAGAAAAGAACCATAGTAAATTGATGACTGCCTAAAAATAACATCCGACATCTTTTATGACCTTTAAGGCCTCCTCCCCTCCGTGAATTTGCAACCCACATCTTCTGCCTTATTTTCCAATATATGCATCATGTCTTTCAAATGTACACAGTGCCCAAATCATACTTACTTTCCCTTCCCACTTCCCTCTACACACACACACACACACACACACACACACACACACACACACACACACAATCTTGCTACTCCCTGTACTAAGATACTCCTCCCACTACCGCTGTCTCACCCCAGAATCAGTGTTCTATTGAAAGAGCTCATTAACCCAGGACATGAAACCCACTTAGCCACTACATATGAACTACAGCACATTACTTAACCTCTCTGGACTCCCCATTTCCTCACAGGTATTAGTAATAAATAAAACAATAGTCCTTGGCCCAATGTCTATTACATAGAAAGCAACTGAGAAGCCAACTGAAAACCTACCTTTCTTTAATTTAGACCTCATTCAAATGCTCTCTCTCTCTCTCTCTCTCTCTCTCTCTCTCTCAGCCATCTCTGATGGTTAAAATCAAACACTATCTCCCGTTTCAAAAACAGTTTGTGTACAAATCCTATAGCCATTCAGAGTATATACAGTATAATGTAAAATAAAACATCATAACTAGTATCTTCACCTCTCAGAAAAACTCCTTGGAAGTCCCCAGAGTGACACATTTTGCACATAGGTGAAATACACTTGAAATGTAATAACAATTAACATTTATTGATTGCTTTATTTCTGAGCACAACTTCCTTTCTCCTGAACTCTTCAGTTCTTTCCCCACACACAACCTTTCTCAGCTGATAGTACTTCCTAGTTCACTATAAGTCAGAACAGGCTACAAACTCTTAGCATATATTGACTTAGTGAAACTGTTCTATATTTTGACCATCTGTTACTATGGATGAAATACTTGCACTTCTATCAAAAGTAAAATCCTCTACTATAGATTTTTTTATACTTTCTTACCTACTCCAGAGTGTAACCAGATTATCTGTGTTCCAGCCTGCCGGTAGTCAGTACAAATCTCTCCCACTTGCATCCCCCAAGTAAACACACAGAGGCTTATATTAACTATAACTACATGACCATGGCTCAAGCTTTTTGCTAGCTAGCTCTTACATCTTAAATTAGCCCATAACTATTAATCTATGTATCACCACATGTTCCATGGCTTTACCTTTGTCCCATTACATGTTGTTCCTTGGGTGGCTTGCTGGCATCTCTCCCTGCCTTCTTCCTGTCTCTGTCTCTTTGAATTTTCCTCTTTAAATAAGCTGCCTTGCCATAGGTCAAATGACTTTATTTATCAACCAATCAGAGCAACACATACTCGCAGCATACAGAAAGACATTCCCCCATCACTTCCCTTTTTCTGTCTAAACAAAAGGAAGGTTTTAATTTTAACCTATTAAAATTAAATATAACAAAACAGTTATCAAGCAAGAATTACAGTTACAATATCTAGTTTATATTTTGTAAAATTAAAGAAAAAATTTTCATCTATCCTATATTTGTGAGTCTAAGGCTTTATATCTAATATATCTTTTATCATAACCAAGGAAAATTATAATTATAACTATCTAGTCTTTAACTACATCAAAGACCCCAGAAGGATATAATATTACCTAACTAAACAGGAAATATATTGTGAGCAACTTCCAAAATTCTAGAAATGACAGAGACAGCTGCCTGCCTGAACAGTTACCCAAAGTTCTTCTGTAACGTTGGGGTATCAATCTTTAGCCCATAGGCCTAGTCTCTCAGTCATTTTTTTCTCTATGTCCTGTAGAATGTCTGACAGTCTCCTCTGTGAAGAAGGAGCCTAAAGGACCATCTTGCCTTGCAAAGTTCAGTCGTCACCTTTCTATGATCCTGCATGTCCAGTCGATACAACATTTTATCAAGCAGTCCAGAAAAGAACAATTTCTTGCCCAAATGGCTTTTTGCCAAGAAGAAGATAAATTCCATATAAAGTGTCTTCGATGCCCATCTTTTTCTTTGAAGTAAATTGGTGCTGCCAGGAGCAGATGTGTCTCACTGTCCAGAAAGTCTTAAGTTTTTAAAACATTTTAAATGCCATATTTGTAGGTCTTTGAAGTGTTTGAAGATTACCTACCTAATTGAAATACATCTATGTATACCTAGAAAACTTAACTAACATGACAATAAGTTTGATCATCATAGATGACAAATTATTAATCTGTATTTCTCAACTATACACTACAATTTTAAATGAGTTGCACGAACAAAATACTTTAAACAAGAATAGAAATATACATACAATATAACAAAGTTAACTTCATTCTATCATATCTATATTCCAGAGTGCTGTTCTGTCATCATTGTTTCTTATTATTTCAGTCATTCCCACCAGCATATAAACAACCTGAAATACCAGTGACCTGTTTTATAGATTCATTTTTATGACTTTAAATTATGTGTAGGTGTGTGTCTGAGAGCAGGTACCCATGGAGGCCAAAATCATTGGCACTCCTGAAGCTGGAGAAACAGATATTTGTGGGACACCTGATGTGGGTGCTAGGAACAGAACTGGAGTCCTCTGGAAAAGCAGTAAGTGCTCTTAACCACTGGGCCATCTCTGTAGCCCAAACCACTGACTTTAAAAATATTTGACCCCAGTTCAATTACAGTGCTAACCCACTTGATAACAAAACTCCATGAAATGTTTACTGCCTATTTTTCCTTTCCTTTGGTTGTTTTGTATACTACTTTAATCAGACTATAATTTCACAAAACAGTTACTGTCACTGTCACCTCTCATTTCCTTATTCACAAAGCCAATGGTCAGTTTTGAGTCATCTCATGTGACCCAACAGTAGCCTCTGATGCTGTTGCACTACTGAAGACACTTACATGAGTTTATTATAAAGTTTACTAATGTAAGGATAAGACATGTTATTTTATTATCAATTTTGTTTGTTGACTCTCAAGAATTTTTTATTAGTTTTTGCCAGATTTTTACTGGGGGTGGAATCAATGAATGAGCAGTCATAATACAAATGTTGGTCCTATAGTTTTGTTCTGAAATGCTACATAACAACCCCGTACTAAGGGCTTGGTCATCAGCCCATTGCACTAATGGGTTGTGATAGAACCTTAAAGAGGTCCAGCCTTGTTGGAATAAACCAGGTCATGGGGGCATGCCTTTGATGAGACACTGGGACACCAGCTACTTTTATTCTCTTTGTCCTTCACTACCCAACAGCCATGAGATAAACAGACCTTCTATGCTGTGTAATTCCCTCATGGTGCACTCTGCCACCACAGGCCCATTATTCTTCAGCTCTTACAAATTGGAATGTGCCAACTCCAACTCATTATGATCTCTAGGGCAGCACTCTCTGTTTTCCTCTTATATCATGAAGGAAATCACTTCTTCATCACTTCCACTCACTATATAAGCCAGGCTGGCCTCCAATTCCCATGCTACCAAGCTGGCCTCAAGCTCAGTATGTAGCCCAAGCCTAGAATCCATGATCCTCCAGCCATCATACATGATGAAATGTATGACTCACCATGCCCACCTTGACTCCTACACTTCTCCTCTTGCTGAACTTACTCCAACCACAGTGGCTTTAATTCCTTTTCAAATGCACCAAGAATATTCTTACCTCAAGGCCTTGCAGTTCTGCCTAACACACTCTTCCATCAGATAGCCAGAGCTTAGTCCTCCGCTTCCATCTTTCATCTGTCACTTTAGCTGGGAGGGGGATTTCAAGACTACTCCCTTTACAAAAGTAAGAATCTAGGCCTGGAGATATATAGTGTAGTCTGCAGAGCACTTGTCTAGCATAAAATAAGCCCTGGGTTTGATGCTCAGTATCACATGAAACCAGGCGGCAGGGTTTTGATTTTTATTTCCTTGATGGCTAAGAATGTTGAACATTTTTTAAAACATTTCTTAGTTAGTGGATCTGGAAGGATTTGGAGGGGAATGTGGGAACAGAATATGATCAAAATATAGTAAAACCATGTATGAAAGTCTTAAAGAATGAATAAAATAGATTTTTAAACAGGCATGGTAGCATATGTCTAAGATCTTAGCAGTCAGGAGATACAGACAGAAAGACCAAAAGGCTTAAGGTCATCTTCAGCTACACACACAGTAAATTTGAGACCAGCCTGTGCTATAATGAGATCTTATCTCAAAAAAAGAAGTGAGAATCTCAGTTAAGCAATAATGGATAAAGGAAGACATAGCATAGTTTGTTCCCTTCTCCCTAAAAGTGAAAAGCCAGGTGCAGTAATGCACACCTACAGTGGTATCTCCAGCTCTCTGGGGACAAAGATAGGAGACCTATAAATTTAGAGTCTGTCTAAGCTATATAGTAAGACTCTGTCTCAAAAGACAAAGCTAAAAATAAAAAATATCAGCAAGAGTTGTTGGGACCAGGGATGGATGGAATACAGGGACAAGTGGCCAAATGAATGGAAACACATGAACTGTGAACCAATGGCTGAGGGGCCCCCAACTGGATCAGGCTCTCTGAATGGGTGAGTCAGTTGATTAGCTTGATCTGTTTGGGAGGCATCCAGGCAGTTGGACCGGGTCCTGTGCTCAGTGCATGAATTGGCTGTTTGAAACCTGGGGCTTAGCAGAGACGCTTGGCTCAGCCTGGGAGGAGGGGACTAGACCTGCCTGGACTGAGTCCACCAGGTTGATCACAATCCTCGGGGGATTCTTTGCCCTGGAGGAGATGGAAATGGGGGATGGGCCGGGGGAGGGGGCGGGGCAGGAGGGGGGAGAACGGGGGAATCTATGGCTGATATGTAAAGCTGAATTATATTGTAAAATAAAATAAAATAAATTCAAAAAATATATCATCATGGGTGGGGAAAAAGAATCAGACCCTCTTGTGCTCATTCTCCTATGGATACAATTTGGAAAGCTATTCACACAACAAATACCTTCACAAGAGCTAAGGAAACTGAGTGCTTTTAGTATAACAAAATGAATATGCACTTTAAAGAAGGCAATAAGGAAGAGTTGCCCATGTCACACCTGCCCTAGCTCCAAGAAGCTCTGTGAGGAAGGAAACACATCCTATTTGGAGGCAGGAAAGAAAATCAAGTTCAGGTCTTAAGACTTGATTTGAAATCTGGGTCTTTTTTTATTTGTGTCTACTTCAGTGTATACATTTCTGAGCAAAGCTCTATGACCCCCACTGCCAGGTAATACGCATAGGCTGAACCACTGAAGCTGTTAGATCAGGTGGCCCGCTGCCTCTGCTCCCACTCCTCAACCTGTTAGGAGATAGACTAGGGATAGAAAGCTAATTCAGGGCTTTGATTAGAGCCCAGTGCCAACCTCACTACTATAATGAAGACCCTTTAGAGATCTCTACACTAGTAGAACAAATGAGAGTTTTGTCCTATAGCATTCCTTACTCTAGAGGGAGGCTGTGTGCATACCCACATTCTTTTAAATACTACACAGGTCCCTGTGGGTTTATGACACTCAGGTGTAACTCATATTAGCATCAGCCTTGTGACCAACAGTCTGTCTTTATGACATGTTCACCAGCTTAAGACAGCACAGCTGTTACCACACCAGTGCTTACAGATAGGGTTCCAGCACTAGACAGAGACCTTATCCCAGTGGGAATGACTCATGTTTTAGCCTGAACCACCACTAGCTGGAGTGTGAGCCTTGGTATACCCAGAAATTGTTCAGATGTGAAACTCAAGCATGACCCAGCTTAGCATCAGTCTAGGTAGCCTAAGTATTTGAAGAGCAGGTAGTTGCTGACAGATAGAATGGAGTTGTGGGCATAAGGCTTTGCCCTGTAACTCAGTTTGGGTTGGAGAAATCTAACACTGGGCAGATCTTCAAAGCCCCCCCACCCCAAAGCATACCTGTGAATAGAGCCTCTGAAACAGTCTATTTTTAAGGGAAATCTATGGAACTTCTATCTCAGCTACCATCACCTGTGATGGTTGTAGCAGTCTTGGGCCACCAGGCTACAAGTGGAAGCTGATAACAGTGTGTGTCTTAGTTCTGCCCACTTTTAGATTCTTCTTGATGGGCTGTGGGCTCAGGATATAATATGTCTAAATGACAGTGATAGCTACGGATATAAGATAGGACCCAGAGACTGATCCATCTGTGGTGACTCTGCCCAAAGCCAGATAGAATCAGCAGTGCAAGGCTAAGTAAGTAAGACGGTAAGTGCAAATGAGGAATCTTGTCCTACCCTGGCCCTAAGAGAGAAGCTTGTGAATACAGAGTGCTCCTTAGGGGGGCTTTTCCAGAAGTATGGTCGCACACCCCTGTCATCTCAGCACTCAATGGGCAGAGAGAGAAGGACAGAGGATGGAAAATGTAAGCTGACCTGAGCTTCACTGCAAGATACAGCCTCAAAAAACCAATGGTTGTGGATATAGCTCAGTAACAGAACTCTTGCCTCTCAAGGGGATGGCCAAGGCTCGATTCTCCCTAGCACTGTAAACAATAAGTATATGACAATGCTGTCTTAGAGGCAAACTTGGGGTTGACTGCCCTCTAGACTGAAATGACCTCTAGACTGCCGTGGCAACGCCCAGCAAATTTCAAATTGGACACCATCCAGTGCTGCAATAGTGGAGGTGATTATAGGCTCAGAGAAAATAAGCAACCCCTACTTAGAATTTCTGGAAATTCACAGTAGGAGGATTGGAATAAACAGTTAATCCTCATATGCTAAGATAATATCTATGCCAACAAGCTTCAGGAACTTTCAGGAAACCATCGCCCCACAAAATATTTAAAATTAGGTGCCAGAAACTGACCAGGTAGTACTCACCATGGGAGAATTTTGAGATAGAGTCTTTATAACAGCAATTTAAAGAAAATTCAATGAAATTGAAGGCAAAAGGGAAAAATGTTTGACTAATCTAAGAGAAACTTAGAGATAAAAGCAATATAAATATAAATCAAACACAAATTAATGACACAAAAAATACACTAAAGAATTTTTTGAAATTTGAAAGAAGACATCAACAGCAGACTAGATGGGACAGAAGAAATAATCAAGGCCAGTGAGATACTCAGTGGCAAAAAGTGTCTGCTGCCAAGCCTAACAACCTGAGTTCAATCCCCACAAGTTGTCCTCTGGCCACCACAAATGTGCATGGAAACACAGGAAGGAAGAGAAGATGGAGGGAGAGAGGGAGGAATAATGAGAGGGATGAATGGAAGGAAGGAGGGAGGGAGGGGAAATGTTTCAAATTTAAAAAAAAATAAAACAGTGATTCTGAAGACAGACTATTTGAAAATGCACAAACAGAGGATAAAAATGGACTGAAGAATGAAAAAAAAAGTCCAAAGAATTGTGAGACAAGCACCAAAAGTGCAAATATTCAGGTTATTGGTGCTCAAGAAGAATGTGTGAATGCCAGGCGGTTAGAAAATATATTCGAAGAAACAATACCATAAAACTTTTCAATCCCACAGGACACAAATATACAATATAAGAAAGTCAAAAGTCAGGCTGGGAGTGGTGGTACACCCCTTTAGTCCTACCACTCTGGAGTTTGATCAACACAGCAACACAACAGCCAGTCAAGCCAACATAGATCTAACAGGAGGAAATAGTGCAAAACATCGTATGTTTACTCAGCATTAGAGCACACAAATACCAAAAGCAAATATTAACAGAGCCAAGGGAAGCACTCAACTCCAATATCATAATAGCTGGGAGTTTAACACTCCACTTTAGCAGTGAACAGATTATCCAGAAAGAAAAGTCAACAAAGAAATGCCAGAGTTGAATTAGACCCAAGACCAAATAGACCTAATAGGTATCTATGGGACATGACTCCAATAGCCTCTACTGACGTTTTTCTCATCATCACATGGAACATTTCCCAGGACAGATCATATGACAAGATACAAGATAAGTCTCACAAATTTTAAAAAATTGGTAATTTTTTATGCTTTCTCCTTTGAACACAATGCAATTAAGAAGCCAGTAAAGAGAAAATTTTTGGAAACTATACCAATGCATGGAAATTTAACAGCTTAATTTTGAACAAGCAATGAATCAAGAAATAAATCAGTAAGGAAATGTAAATTTTCTTGAAACAAATGAAAATGGAGATACAGAATAAGAAAACATAGATATAAAAAAATAAAGAATCTAGAAATAAACCCAATCAAAGTATTCTAGTTTGGTTTCTGTTGCTGTGATAAACACCATTTAAAAAATAAAACTTTTTGTAGGAAAGGGTTCATTTGACTTACCAATTACAGATCATCATGAGGAAAAGCCAAGGCAGGAACTCAAAGGAGGAGCGTAAAGCCAAAACCAATGGAGGAATGGAATACTGCTTATTAGTACTCTGTCAGTTCAGCTGCCTTCCCACCTGCCCAGGAATGATACCACCCACAGTGGGCTGGGCCCTCTTACATCAGTTACCATTAAAGAAAATGCCCCAAAGACATAGCCACTGATGGAGGCAAGTCTTCCACTGAGGTTCCTGTTCCCTGAGTATGTCAACTTGACATCCAAATTAACCATTACACAAAGATATGGAAGGTTCCCATGGTGAAAATTAGAAAACACTAATAAAAATATGGAATGGAAAAGAAAAAACTTAAAAGATAGCCAGTGCTCATGGATTGGAAGAATCAACATTGTACAATTGTCCCTATAACCCATTGAGATGTACAGATTCAATACAATTGCTATCAAAAAGATAGTGACATTTTTCACTTGGCAAAATTCACATAGCCATTCTCAAATTATACAAAATTACAAAATTTAAAAGGCAGCCAAAGGTATTGCTGGAAAAAAAAACTGGGGGTGGGAATGAGGAAGCAGGAGGTATTATACTATCTGACTTCAAAACATACTGTGAAGTCAAAGTGATCAAAACAGCATGGCAACACAAACATAGCTGCATAGACCAATATTATAGAATAAAAAGGCAATTTTGAAATTAAGAAAACCCATGAATCTATAGCCAACTGATTTGAGAGAAAATTGTTAATAATACCAACAAAAAGGCAATCTTTTCAATAAATGGTGATAAGAGATTGAGTACCCCAGATCTAAACGGAATTCTCAACAGAAGAATCTCAAATGGCCTAAACACATTTAAGGAATTGTTCAACATCCTTAGCCATCAGGGAAATGTAAATCAAAACAACTCTGAGATACCATCTTATACCTGTCAGAATGGCTAAGATCAAAAACACCAATGACAGCTTATGTTGGAAAGGACATGAAGAAAGGGGAACACTCCTCCACTGAGAGTGCAAACTTATACAGCAACTTTGGAAATCAATGTGGCAGTTTCTCAGAAAACTGAGAATCAACCTACCTCCTCAAGATCCACTGATACTACTCTTGGGCATATACCCAAAGGATGCTCAATCATACCACAAAGACACTTGCTCAACTATGTTGATAGCAACATTATTTGTAATAGCCAGAACCTGGAAACAACTTAGATGCCCCTCAACTGAAGAATGGATAAAGAAAATGTGGTACATATACACAATGGAATACTACTCAGCACTAAAAAAACGATGACATCATGAAATTTACATTGGCAAATGGATGGAACTAGAAAAAAAAAAAATCCTAAGTGAGGTAACTCAGACCCAAAAAGACAAACACAGTATGTACTCACTCATTAGTGAATAGTGTAAAGCAAAGGATAATCAGGCAACAATCCACAGCCCCAGAGAAGCCAGATAACAAGGAGGACCCTAAGAGGGATGCATGGATCACTCCGGGAAGGAGAAATAGATGAGATCTCCTGGGTAAACTGGGGGGGGGGGGGGCCGGGGGGGAAGGGGGGAGGGATGGGAACATGAGGGATCAGGATAGTCAAGTTGAGGGAGGGACAGAGAGGGAGAGCAATGAAAGAGATATCTTGATAGTGGGGGCCATTATGGTGTTAGGGAGAAACCTGGTGCCAGGGAAACTCCCAGGAATCCACAAGGACGACCCCAGTTAAGACTCCTAGCAATAGTGGAGAGGGTGCCTGAATTGGCCTTCTACCGTAACCAGATCAGTGACTACCCTAATTGTCATCATAGAACCTTCATCCAGTAACTGATGGAAGCAAATACAGAGATCCACAGCCAAGCACTGGGCCGAGCTCTTGGAGTCCAGTTGAAGAGAGGGAGGAGGGATTATATGAGCAAGGGAGGGAGTCAAGATCATGATATGAAAACCCACAGACAGCTGACCCAAGCTCATGGGAGCTCACAGACTCTAGACCAACAGCTGGGAGCCTGCATGGGACCAACCTAGGCCCTCTGCAAGTGGATGACAGTTGTGTAGCTTGGTCTGTTATGGAGCCCCTAGCAGTGTGACAAGGATCTGTCCCTGGTGCATGAGCTGGCCTTTTGGAACCTATGTTCTATGGTGGGATGCCTCACTCAGCCTTAATGCAGGAGGAAGAGCTTGGTCCTGCCTCAATTTGATATGCCATGCTTTGTTGACTCCCTTGGGAGGCCTTACCCTTTCTGAGAAGTAGAGAGGGGGTAGAAAGGAGGTGGAGGGAGGGGATGGGAGGAGAGGAGGGAGGGAAAACTGTGGTTGGTATGTAAAATAAATTTTAAAAATTAATAAAAAGCCTGGCAGCAATGGCACACACCTTTAATCCCAGCACTTGCGAGGCAGAGCCAGGCGGATCTCTGTGAGTTTGAGGCCAGCGTGGTCTACAGAGTGAGATCCAGGACAGGCACAAAAACTACACAGAGAAACCCTGTCTTGAAAAACCAAAAATAAATAAATTAAATAAATAAATAAATAAATAAATAAATAAATGAATAAATAATAGAATAAATTGAGTACCCACATGCAGAAGGAAACTAGGCCCCTATTTCTTTGGGAGGAGTGTGCATATGTGTCCTATTAGTTTTCATACAATATATTTTGACCATGTTCATGATCACTTTGATCATGAACTCCTCCCAGATCCTTCCCACTTCTCTACCCACCCAATTTTATGATCTCTCTCCAAAAAAAACCCTACAAAAACAGAAAAGAAGAAAAACAAAAAATGCTAAAGCAAAACAAAAGCTCATACACACACACACACACACACACACACACACACACACACACACACACA
>CABHPR010149329.1:0-17196 GCA_902168415.1 Peromyscus melanophrys | reverse complement strand
AGAGAGAGAGAGACAGAGACAGAGACACAGAGAGAGAGAGACAGAGAGAGAGAAGAGAGAGGTATGACAGGTACAGAAGATAGACAGAAAAGATAGATTGTCAGGTAAATGGGCAGAAGATGAGACAGTGACCAGTGAACAGACAGGTGATTGACAGCAGTGTCCTGGGGGCCTGTCCCTCCTCTCTACTCCTCCATCCCCCACCTCTCCCCCTCCCCCTTCCCACCCCTCCTTCTCCCCCTTCCCCCACTCCCTCTTCACTGTTACCCACTGGAGTGCCGAGTGGGGAAGTGGAGGTTGGAGAGGACCCAGCACCTTAGGGAGTCACTCACATCTTAGGGAAACCCCAGGTATCGGGGTTATGGCATCTGAGCCAGTAAGGGACAAGAAGGCAACATGGCTGGAAGAGAGAGACCAACCGAGGCCAGGGTTAGACGAGAGCGTCTCCTGGTCACTATCTGACCTGAGACCTTGAATAAGCTCTGTCCTGCAAGCCTGCAGTGGTGGCCCCGAGGCCAACAGGTACCTGTGGCTGCTGGGGTGTGATGAGTACTTGGGTCATGGAGTGCAGGACTCAGAGCTTCAGGAAGGGAAGGCAAAGGTCAAGGGCACCTGTTAGCTACATGGGTCACAAGGACGTGGAGGGATCAACATCACAGTTACAGACATACAGCCCTCCTCATTGTACAGGGGCCTAGGTTCCCTTGTGTCACAGCTGGGACCATCCATGACAAGCTACAGGGCACAGGTGCAGACAGGACCCTTTTTATAGTCACACTGCAAAGCTGTCTTGACATCTGCACGGAGATCAGCTGTAAAATTCCAGAACTCATGTGAATGAAAATGCGGGGCCTCAGGAACAGTTATGACACTTTCATGGTGGGGACAATGGCAGAGTGATAAACCAGGCTCCATGACTGGCGGCTTGCACCCTGCAAGAGCGGTCCAGCCCAGGGCTCCTGACCCTTCGGCTACAGCATGCATGCCTGGGAAGTGGGAGAGACAGGAGCCACTGAGCTGTGAGAGTCTAGATTCAGCCCATGCCTCAGTTTCCTTGTCTTTAAAATGGGACGCTAACAGCTTGAGGAGTCGAATGAGTGAATGAACAGCGAGTGAATGAATGAACTTGTCCCGGGCCCTGGCAGTGTAGGCATGTGGAAGCAGTGGCAGACATCACTGCTGTTGTCCCTCTGCAGGCCAAGTGACAAACTGGGGGGTGACAGGTTAAAGCCAGAGCTCCCCAGGACACACTGTGAAGCTGGTCCCTCCTGGGCTCTGTAGCCAGATGGAACCCTTGAAGCAGCTCAGGGCTGTCCCTGGGGAGACAGGACACCTGCAGGCCTGGCCTTGAGCCTACACTTCCTGTCTCTGGAGCCTACTCCTTGCAGATTCCTGCCTTCTGATCTGGGTGCCCCGGGTGTTTTTTGACTTCATTTGGGTCTGAAGGTCTGAGCTGAAGGGGGAGAAGGGACACAGGACAGGTGAGGGCTGAGGAGAAGGCTCCCAGGGCCAGCAGTGAGCTGAGGAGAGGAGCTTGGAGCAATAGGTGATTCTCTGGCATCAGCTGTGCTGAAGAGCCTGCCTTTGTGCTCAGCGCCTGCCTTCCTCCGGCTTCACACAGTAGACTGAGGCACACGGAAGGACTATGGTTTGAAACAGGGTCTCCCAGTGTAGTCCAGGCTAGACCTCAACTAGAGATCTTCCTGTGTCAATCCTCCCAAGCACTGAGATTATAGGCACAGAGTCATTGCTCTTGGAACAAACTGAGGTAACCCCTGGGTGTGTTGCATGCTGGGTAGGTTGGGCTTGGGTAAGAGATTAACAAGGACCCCTGGGGCTGACAGCTGGCTCAGCAGTTAAGAGCACTGGTTGCTCTTGCAAAGGACCCAGATTCGATTCCCAGCACCCACATGGTGACTCCCAACCATCCACAACCCCAGTTCCAGGGGATCCAGTGACCTCTTCTGACCTCAAAGGATGTTACACACATGTGGTACCTATATGCAAGCAAAGCATTTAATTCACATAAAAAATAAAATGAAAATATATAATGTAAACTGTTAGCAAGGACACTTAGGACTGGGCTGATTGGGAAGGACTCCCTGGAAGAGCCACCGTGTCCTCCTGCAGTCATGACGGGTGGCATTCAAATCCAGCCATGCAGCCTCTCTGGCTCAGGTAGAGCACATCACCATGACAACAGTAGGCTCTGAGCAGTGCATCCCTCTGGCCTCTAGGGGCCAGAGACAGGCAGGTAGGTGGATCCCAGGGTAGGCTGTTTGGAGGAGGGTGAGGTGGGAGGGTGGTGCTCTTAGGCTGGCCCAGTGCCCTATCTACTTTCATGGTGAGTGACCGCTGGTCTTTCAGGTTGTAAGATGGAAGTGTCTTAATTTGATGGGCAGTGCAGTCCTTGAGGTACTGAGGAGGGGTTTACAGCAGAGCCTTCAGGAGGTGGTTTCCATCAAGAGTGGAATGCACTAAGTGGTGGGGGACGAAGTTTGCAGATTCCTTGCAGAGATGGTGGCCCAGACAGATTTTGAGGTGGGACTTTAAGAAGAGGGGGGAAATTAAGGATGACTCTTGGGGAGGAAGGGGTTGATGAGGAGGAGGAGGGGGGAGATGAAGAGGCCGAGATGCTTTGTGGAGTTAAGGGTGACAGCCTCATGACATGGGGTAACTGATGAGGGGAGCCAGGGGCTCTGAACATGGAATAGAGGAAGCAGACTTATTTCTTTATTCCTTGATTCTCTTTAGCCGGTCACAGGGGTGTCTGTTGTATGACTTTTCCTGAGGAGATGTGAACCAATATCTGTTCACTCCAGACAGTGCACTTATGAGCAAAGAAATCATTTATCTGGGTGCAGCTTTGGTGACCCAGTGAGTTTTCTGGGTTATTTACAGGATCACGGATGACTCAAAGGCAGCTGTAGCACCCCACACCCACCCCAGCACGGGTGACTCAGGAAAGCTTCCTCCCTGGAGCCCCCTGCAGGCAGCTGCACCCAAGGATCCCCAGCCATTGTTACTGCTTATCTAGCATTGGGAATCTTGTAAGTTTCAGGAGCCTTCTGGGCTTTGTGTGTTTCCTTTCCTTGCGGCCTGTGAGCCTTCTTCTTCTCTAGGCAGGAGTGCTTCACTTTGGAGGGGACAGCCTCATTACACCATGGTTGCCACACTCTCATCCCTCCAGAGAGACACAAAGTGAGGATCCGGGAGCAGAAGTTGGGGGCAGTGGGCTAGTTCCATGGATGCCTTCCTCAGGGACTCACAGATCCTCACCATGAACACTCCCATGTGCCTCCTGAGGGGAGAGTACTATGAAGTGAAGGGTTTCATGGAGTCTGGGGAGAGAAAGAGGAATGAAGACAATAAGGCATCTAGAGCCAGAATTGGCTGGGGTGGAATTAGAAAGACGGATCTGGAAATAACAGGGCAGGAAGACGCAGCAGCCTGAGAAGATGGGGCTTTGGGGAGGGTGGGGACCAGACTGCAGGGACAGAGAGACCACCATGGAGATGGTGAGCCCCTAGTCAGGGTCCCAGGGGCACAGCTAGCACTGTTGGACCTAACAGAGAAGACACATGGGAGGTAGAGGGAACGGGATCAGAGTGGGCCTGTGGGAGGGACAGTCTTCATTGCTCTGTCCCCTGTCTCCAGAGTTCCTGGAACCACTCCAAGATCAGGGGAGACAGGAGATGCCCCAGTAACTCATCTACTCCAGGCACATAGGGGCAGGGTCAGAAAGAGCCAACCTGGTCTCAGCACAGAGGAGAGGATGTGGAGAATGATGGGTCTGGGAGGGAAGGGCCTGGGGAGGTGGAGTGTGGGGTGGGGGTGGGGTTGGGGGGCAGGAGAGCTGCCAATGGGGATGGAGACAGAGACTGAGGGGTGAGAAACCTCAGGCTGTGACATTCCTTCTCAGTTGCCCTGTTGTCCTCGGAGCCCCAGGGTCGAGTCCTGGATAAACTCTTTGATTCCTTCAGTAGGGTCTGTTTACTTAGGCAGAGAGCCTTTCCTTCCATAGTGGAGCCAGTCCTTCCCTGGATGGCGGGGGGCGGTTAAATGGTACTGAGTTTCTTCTCCATATTAATCTAACTAACTCTGGGCATTGCTGCCCTGTCTTGCCATCCTGCCTGAAGCTGGGATGCTGTAGGGTTAGAATACAATTGTTTGTGAATATCCAGTTCCAGCCAGACTAAACAGGACTGAATTAGAGTCAGGCCAGGCCTCTCTCATGGAGGGTCAGTGTGCTGGGGTTTAGAGGAGAGGCCCAGTGCCTGGTCAGGTAGTTCAGTGGGATGGAATGGTTGGTTCTCAGGTGCACAAACCAGACATCCTTGGGGTTGAAGAGATGGTTCAGCAGTTCAGGACACTTGAGGACCAGAGTTCAGTTACAGCATCCACACAGTGTCACTCACAACCACCTGTAACTCCATGTCAAGCTTATCTGGCTCCCTCTCCCACAAAGGCACAAGCACATATGTGATGCAAGCATGCACACACATATATTTTTAAAAATCAGAACCAAAAGCACCCAAACCAGGTAGCCCTGGTGACATGGCATGCTGGTACCACGCTCTGTTCCTGATACGAGGAAGAAAAATGTCTCTCTGGATTATGGGGCTTTGAACACCCTATTGTAGGACTTTCCAAAGACAGGGGTAGGTGGAGTTCACAAGGCTGAGCCAGGAAAAGGCATGAGCTTAATGAGCCAGTGACACCGTATACATCCCTCTTGGGAGGCGGTGTCTTTCAGTGAGAGAAAGAGAAGCCATAGATCGGCACCAGGAGACTTAGCCAAGAGGGGAGAAAAATCTGGGGTCCAAACTGGGTTAAAGTCTGATGCTGGCCCTGCCTCTGGCTAACTGTATATCCTTGAACTCAGTGTGTCTCCGTGTCTATTCTAAAGGGCTGTTGGGAGTGCTGCAGGGTATCTGCATAAGCTTTTGTGTTCTTTGGCCCTTCCCTGACCCTAAAGTGGGTTCCATTAGAATCTCTATTTTACCAACGAACAAAGCAAGGGGCACGAGAGGGATGGGATTCCCCCACTGTGAAGCCGAGGAAGGCATGAAGCAAGACGCACACTCCATTTGATTCATGCCCAGTCCAAGCCTTTTCTTCTGCCCATGCCTGCCCTGGGTACTGCCCAAGCACAGAGCTAAGCAGGGAACATGGCTGTCCCTTGGCCCCCAAAGTCACTTCACTCAGGTAACCCAGTGACACACCTCCAACTCATGCTCACAGCCCCATTCCTCAGTCTCAGGGTGGGCCAGCTGGGAAGGGCGAAGCCATCTCTTGCAGGTTGGCCTTCAGATGCTCCTCAGCTCAGAAGGGGCAGCAGCTGGAATGAGGCTGACCTCTATCATTAGGGAGCTGCTCCCAGCTCCTCTGACATGTGACTCAGGGCTTCATGCTTTGGGGACAGAGAAGCTGGTCCCTGGGCACAGAGGGGGTGATACAAGGGAGTGATGGTCAGCTCAGGTGCCTACAGACAGACTCTCTGCCTGAACAGCTGGGTCTGCTAGGCTGCCCTGGCTCTGAGCACCATGAGTAGCCCGTGGAGTGAGTTGGAAGGGATGGCCAGTATGGGGCTTATGAACAGGACATTGGAACAGGATGCTGAAGCTTGCCTCTGAACTGTATCCTCACTGCACTAGGAATTGCAGCTGCCGACTCGGACTCTCTGAGAGCTGGGGGCAAGAGAGACAGCTCCTGATGGTTGTCCTGCTCTACAATGGCCCCTGACCTCCTGATGGTGACAAAAAATAGCGTGGAGGGGCTAGGGAGGTGACTCATTTGATGGAGTGCTTGCCTAGTGTGCACAAAGGTTCACGCTCAGCACCGCGTACAGCCAGATGTGGTGGTGCATGTTCGTGATGCCAGCGCTTGGAAGGTGTTCTTCAAGGCCAGCCTGGGCTACATAAGACCTATGCCAAATAAACAAACATCCAAAACCAAATCAAACCAAAACCAAAACCAACCAACCAACCAACCAACCAACCAACCAACCAACCAACCAACCAACCAACCAACCAATCAATAAACAACAATAAAAACAGAAACAACAAACTGAAGTCTTAATGGAGTTGGGCCCTCAGATAAAGTCTTGACTATTGCACCAATGAATAGCAGGTTGTTCTCAACCTGTGGGTCGTAACCCTTCTGGTGGTACAATGACTCTTTTACGGGGGTCGCCTAAGATCATCAGAAAACATACGTATTCACATTACGATTCATAACAGTAGCAAAATTACAGTTATGCAGTAGCAATGAAAATAATTTTGTGGTTGGGGTTACCACCACATGAGGAACTGTATTAAGGGGTCCCAGCCCTAGGAAGGTTGAGAACCACTGATCTAGGGGCTGCTGTGGTCTTATGTGATAGGCTAATTATACTGAGCTCCTGCAGAGGCTAGCTGCTCAGGGTCTGGCTCACAGCTGGATGAACTAATGTCAGATTCCCCTTTCTGCTCTCTCCATCCCTGCCTTTCCCCTCCACCATCATCTCCCTCCTACCTCAGACTGGAAACTCTTTGGTATCCTCCTGTCTCACACTAGCCCCTAGAGCAGGATCCAACCTGACCTCATCCCAGACTCCCAGACCAGGGCTCCCCAGCAAGGCGGAGGAAGCCTCGAGCTCAGAGGGAGCTGACCATGGAGCTGGTCAGGGAGAACAAGTCTCCAAGTATGGAAAGCTCTATCAGACTCAGCTCCAAGGGCTTGCCTGAGCAGAGACACTCTAGAGCCGTGAATGAATCAGGGGACCCATCAGGCGAGGAGCGCCAAGTCCTCCTGTCACTGATGGAGGAGGGTGAAACATAGTGAGTAGGAAGCTTCAAGATGCACAAAGATGGCCATCATGAAGTCACCTCTCTAGACTGTCTGTGACATCATCTTTCTTTGCTGTAGCCAGATTTTTTTTGGAAACTCTCACTATTCCCTGAGATGGAATTGCCAACACAACACTAAAAATTAATGTGTGTGTGTGTGTGTGTGTGTGTGTGTGTGTGTGTGCATACATGTATGTAGAGGCCAGAGGTCAATCTCATATGTCAAGACCTATGCGCCTGTTTGTTTGTTTGCTTGTTTAGACATTCTCTCACTGGTCTGGGGCTCATCAAGTAGGCTAAGCTGACTGGGGAGTGAGCCCCAGGAATCTATCCATCACTGGGATTATAGTACAAGATGCTACACCAATTTTGTTTTAGAAACATGATTCTAAGGATGGAACTCAGTTTGTCACATTTGGACAGCTGAGCTTTACAAACTAAGCCCTCTTCCCAGTTCCTGGAAGGAAGTTCTGGGGCCACCAAGTTCACCTTTCTCACTGTATAGATGCCGGACTTGAGGCTTGGCGTAGCTTAGACCTTGGTATGGTTAAAGACACAAAGACGATCAGAGATGGGGCCCAGACTCACGGGGCCTGAACACAATGTCTGCTGCCTCTGCAGGGCTGGATGGTGCTCACGCCTCTTTCTCATTAGTGACGTTCTGGCCTCTCTTTCCCTAGAGGCTGAGCCTGGTGCATTCCTATATGAATGAAGTAGCCATATCAGCTCTCTCAGTCGTGAGAAGCGGCAGAGGTCACATCACCCTCTCCCCCATGAGACATTGGGGCAGTGGGGTTTGTCTAACACTGCCCACAGGGTCATGACAGGTCTCCCGAATCTACATGCTGTCTTCCTCCTGGGGCTTTCTCTCCAAGCCTTGCTGTGCCTCCCCATTGGCCTCTGAATAATCATGAGACTCTTTGTCCTAGGGACTTGGCTCTTGGGAATGTGTCCCTGTATTTGTCCCTTCACTAAGGACTGGAAGCCACTGACCTAACCAGGCCTCTGTCCTACAGCCACGCGGTCTGTGTTCTTGACTCCTAGGTGACTATCTCAGGCTGCAGGCTTAGCTCTCAGTGCAGGCTGCGGCTCGATGAGTGCCTGGCAAGCCTATGGGGAGCAGCTTTCCCCCTCCACGGTCACCCTGTCAACCTTCTCCAGCCTGATCTGGTCACCAGACTCATCTCTTCTAGAACTTTCCCCCAAACAACCCAGTCTCCAACAGTGTCTCCTTTTCTTAACTTCCTACATCATGTGTGTATGAGTGTGAGTGAGTGTGTGCAAATGTGTGAGAGTGTTATGTGTGTGTGAGTGTATGTTGAGTGTGTGAGATGTGTGTGTTAAGTGTGTGAGTATATGTGTGTGAGTGTGTGTGAGTGTGTATGTGTGAGTGTGTATGTATGTGAGTGTATGTATGTGAGTGCCTGTGTGAGTGAGCGTGTGTGAGTATATGTGTGGTGAATGTGTGAGTATGTGTATGTAAGTGTGTGTGAGTATATGTATGTGAGTGTGTATCTGAGTGTGTATGCTGCGAGTGTGTGTGCAAGTGTGTGTGTGTGTGTGTGTGTATGTGAGCGTGTGTGAGTATGTGTGCATATGTGTGTGCCAGATGCCAGCATCAAGTGTCTTCAAGCCCTCTTCACGTTAGCTTTTGAGACGGTCTCACTGAACCTGGAGCTCACTGATGCAGCTGGTCTGGCTGACTCAGTGACGATGTCTGCTGGGGTCACAAGCATGTGTCACTGTGCCTGACTTTACATTTGTGCTGGTTAATCACACTTGGTTCCTCATGCCTGCATGGCAAACACTTTGCCAACTGGGCATCTCTGGAGCCCCAGAGGGATCTTGCTAAGTGGGCAACATCTCCGGGCCTCCCCCTGCCTCAGCCCCTGCAGTATGGGCACCTTGGGTAAGACTTTGGGCTTCTTCCTGTACCTCCTTTGCGCTCTGCAGCCCTCCACTCACCTTGTGTGACTCATTTTGCCCTACTGGCTCCAGCTCTGTCAGCGACACCATGATGGCTTCTTTGCATGTCTCTCTCCCATCACTCACTGACATCTTTAAGTAGCTTGGCCACCAGATGCCCCTTATCACTATATCTTCATAATGCCTCCACCAGAAGTCCTCCGTGATTACCACATCCTGGTCTGGTCCGGGCAGATGGTGGTCATGAACTCTCCCCAAGGGGCAGGCTCTTCTTTTTTGAATCTGTCATGTCCTTTGACCCTTGCTTGGCTGACAGAGTGCTGTTAGGCAGCATTCTGGGATTTTTTTCAAGGCTGGGTCATACGCAGCTTAGCACTCGTCCCTCAGGCCAGCTGCCTGGTAACATCTTTGCCCACCCGAGGATGCCACGGTGTGAGGAGATTCAGTCTGGCTGCCTGCGGGGACAGATCCACTCCTCCCTCTGCCTGCAGATCTGGTCATTGGAAAGATCTTAGATGGTCAGTTGCCATGAGACACAGCTGCCAGAGAGAACATCTGGCTGAGCCCAGGCCCCCCACAGTGCTGTGAGAGATCAGCTGCTCTGGTGTCATGGTGCTCTGCCTGTCAGGGCAGTTCATTTCATGGGAGCAAGAACCCACCAGGACTCCTCCTCACAAGCATCTGCCATGTGCTGCTGCGATTGTCTGTCCTGGTGATGAGGTTGGCCACCCACCCTGACTACCTCCCTCTGTGGTAGCTTCCTAGTGAGCAAGCATCCCCCAAGCCTCTGGGCTACAGCCAGGTGGGTCAGGATCCTGAGTGTGACCCAGTGGATTGTGGAAGAAGGCGATGGAATCTTCTAGTCCTGAATGGGGAAAGTGTTCTAGTGGCTTCCTGCTGCAGGTCTCTAATGTATAACTCAGGGGCCACATGTTGGACAGGAAGGGGGCTCGCTGGTGAGAACCAGTCCAGGAGAATGCCCTCTGTCTCCCACCAACTGACCTCTGTGAAGGAGACAGAGACAAACTTCAGCTCACTGGGTGCAGGATGGGAAGCGGGTCTATGCTGTGTCCATGCCATGTGCTGCCTCTCTCCCTGGCTCAGGGTCTCTTGCCATGATGCCTGGAGCTGGTGGACACTGGGAAACCCTGGTGTGTGGTTGCTGGACGGCTGCCCACTCACTTTTCTGCACAGGCTCCAGTTCAGTGCAGTGGCCCGGCTCATGCTCAGCCTGTGGTGAACTTAAGATGGACGGTGCCCTGCCTGTCACCGCAAAGGCAGTGCCCCACTTCCCATAATCCTCCTCTGCTGCGGCCTGATTTGAAGGCCTGATATTTTCCAGCGTTTTCTCTTTTTTGGCAGGGGAGGGTTGGGGAGGGCCAGGCGGCAGCTTCATTCTAGTGAGGAACTAAAAGGCTCGTTGGGTTTTCTGATAGCCTTTGAATGGGCCCTTCTCACAGACAGCTCCTCGCAGCTGTGAGCGCTTCAGACTCTGCACGTGGAGGGGGCAGAGCAGATATGAAAGGCTCCTGGGCTGCTACAGAAGAAGGAGAATGTGGAGTAAAAGCGACAATGTGCCTGATACATGAAACGGAGAAATTCTGGCACTCGCCGTATCATTAATCTGTCTAGAGTGGCTTTGATCTCTTCTGCTTTAATTAACTTGCAATTATAACATGATGATTTCTGCTGCAGGCAGGGTCTGGGAGCCGGGCCTGACAGCACCTTCAGGTTTCAGGGGAGCTGCCTCATTTGCCTTTCAGAGACCACCCCATACTCTGCCCACACACGGACATGTATGCATGCTCACACACATGCCTGTACATGCACACCCATGCACGTACACACTCACACACTTGAACATGTCACATACTTGTTCACATGGGTACACGTGCACACATGTACACACAGGTTCATGTGTGCATGGTCACATGCCTATACACATATATATGTACATATGTGCTCACATGTACAGTTATACACACACACATTCACACATGCACAACCACACTCCTAAACTGACCTGTATTCATGCTCATGGGCACAATCACTCATGTATGCTTTCACACACCCATGCACTCACATACACCTACACTGACTTGTATACATGCATACTCAATCATCCATGTACACACACACACACACACTCAAAATCTCACTCCCAGACTTACCTGCCTCTGTCATCATGGAGTAGTAGCCATGTGCTCATGTAGCTGCCAGATTCCACCCCAAGTCATGAGTTATTGGCAGTGGCTACCTGAGTAGTTGGGGGCAGCAGCTGACAGACACGTGACATGCCCTGGACATCCTCACAGGTGATCTGGTCAGCCCCACTTTTCAAAGGAGGCGCCATGAGCTCAGCTCGGTTTCCTGAGGTCCCCAATCAGGGTCAGACCGTGGTCGTGGTTGACTGACCTGCGCTCAACTCCCAACCTGCCCTGCTGCACACAGCTTCCCCGCCCCCTCCCCATCCCCCACACCCCCACCCCTGCTCACAGGGAAAGGGGCTCTACTGCTACACTCTGGGGTTGGGTTTGGTTGTGAAGCTAATTGCTAGATGGCACACAGCGAAAGCATGAGTGAGCGTGGTTCGCTGCCATTGCTGGGAGGGTGTGTCAAGTCAAGTCTGTCTCTGGCTCTGGTGGGGTTAAGTGTGATGCAAAGCAGGCTGGCAGAAGCCATCTTATATGTGTGATACTAAGAGAATGTCATAAGTTAACATGTTGAGTTCCTATGTTTGAGACAGGCCCTGCCGTGTAGCCCAGACTATACTTGCTGTGTAGCCCAGGCTGTATTTACTATGTGGCCCAGGCTATACTTGCTGTGTAGCCCAGGCTGTATTTACTATGTGGCCCAGGCTATACTTGCTGCGTAGCCCAGGCTGTACTTGCTGTGTAGTCCAGGCTGTATAAACTCCTCCTCCTTCTCCTCCTGGATCAGCCTCCCAAGTGCTAGGGTGACAGGCTTGCACCACGCTGCCCAAGTCACCTTGGAGTTTTTGGTAATGTGTCATCCACACACTGGTGGTGTTGGATCCTAGCCGTAGCCCATAAGCCACTCTGCCCTTAGACCCATGCTCTTTACTCACTGCCATGTGGGCTTGGAGCCAGGAGCCTCTGGGGCAGCATTCAGTCTAGTGAGTGTGGGGAGAGGAAATGAGCCCCTCTTTTGGTGGGGTGGAGTGAAAGCCATGGGCTGTGGCGGAGACACCTCCACCCCAGGCATCTGCATCCCTCCTCTGCTCTCCAGGCCTCTTCCCACCTCACTCCTGTCCCCTGCACCCCACTCCCCTGTTCTTGCACCTCTATCAATCTGAGAGCTTCACAGAGCAAGGTCCATGGCAAGCCCAGTCCTCCACAGACCACTTGAGTCCCAGTTCCCCAAGATGTTCCAGCCAGGCAGCTGAGACCCCCCCCTCACAACTCCCCAATTATCTCCTGTAAGAGGCAGCCTCATTCTTTCAACCTGGTTGCCAAGTCCCATGGGGGCAGAACTCTGGTTTCTATCCTGGTCCCCAGCATCTGATTCAAGGCCTGGTACAAAGCCGGCCCCTGGTAAGCTACCCAGTGACACTCTGATTCCCATAACCTTCAGCACCAGGGTCATTCAGTACCTGCAGAGTATAGGGAGCTCGATGGAGAGAACTCATAGTGAGTGATGGTGAGCAGCATCTCATTTAATTTCCTAAGTGACTCATGGAACATTCATTCATTCATTCATTCATTCATTCATTCATTCACCATTCATTAATTCATTCATTGTTTACCAGCATACATTTGCTCATTCATTAATTCACCTTTCATTCATCATTCATTCATTCATTTATTCTTTCATTCTTTAGTCCCTGGCACTGCTCCCTGGGCACTGAGCACAACAGGTCATGTGTCTTTCCACACCAAGCCTAGATGTCAAACATCCTAGGTGTGTGTCCAGGGGCAGGATCTTTGCTGTCTTATGGAAAGAAGAAGCAAACCCACTTACTGTACCTGGGCCAGCAAGGTGTTCTTCCAGATATGGTCAGCCCAAGCAGGGGGAGGGCCAAGAGAATACAGGGAGAGATGCTGGGTGCACCCCAAATCAGGGGCAAAATGGCCAGTGAATGTTAGTATTTTGGGACAGGAAATAAGTACTATGCAAATGAAATGCAAAAGTATGCAAATCATGGACATTCAATTCCAGTCCTAAAGTACTTTGGTAATAAGTCTGTGGCAGAGCTGGTAACAGAGAGGAAGGCATGTGACTTTGTTGATGAGCTAGAGGGGACTGTGGGCTTGCTGAAGTATTGCACTCTCAGGAGGCCCCCATGGCTGCTGAGGAGTCCTGATGGGGCCAGGCAGTGCTCAACCATGAGGAAAAGGCAGAGAAAGAGGCAGACCTACTGCCGAGGGAGAGAGAAGAGCCACAGGTCATCATGGGGGGACAGGAGAGGCCAGGAAGGCTCTCTCCAGGGCATGGACAGAAACTCCAAGGACCCCAGAGGCCACTGCTACTGTTGTCGCAGAGAACCAGGTGCTGTCTGCGGTAGCCAAGGTGGCTCTCCCCTCCACAGCAGCCATTGGCTCTCATTTGTTGGACTCCCCAGGCTTCGAGGTCTATCTGCTGTTTGCTGATTTGACAGTCACGTACAGTGTCCTCCAAGACTTGCAGTGATTGCGACCATGCCTCAGGGCTCAGTATTGGGAACTGGAGCTGGTTTGACAGAGTACAGACATGCACAGCGTTCTCCAAGACAAGGAAACGGAGAGTATGAGATGTGTAGTGACCGTGACGATGCCTTGGGGCTCAGCACTGGCAAGGGAGTTAGTGGCAGGGACAATGTCCAAGACTGGGGACATCACATGGTCCTGTCTAGGGGCAGATTCTTGAGTTCAGAAGGTCGATGTCCTGTGTTGTAGGAAACAGAGATGAGAACCTTTAAGCCTTAAAAAGACACTCCAATTGACTTACACTCTTTTTAATATTTTTTTCTTAATTTATTCTATATACTTAAAAATAACACTTCTATATGCTATATTGTTCAAGTGGATATCTGCATGACTCTGGTATTAACATCCATTGCAAATCTTATGAGTAGAAACATTTGGTCACTTAATAGCATCTATATTTTTATTTATTTATGTATCTATCTATTCTTCTCTCATACAATACAACCCAACCATAGTCTCTCCTCCATTCCTTTCTCTCAGTCCCCCCTCAAACTCCCCTCTCCCCCATATCCACTGCTCCTGTTTCCCTTCAGAAAAGAGAAGGACTCCCAGGGATATCAGCCAAAAACAGCATAACAAGACTCAATAAGGCTAGGGTTTATATCCTCATATCAAGGCTGGATGAGACAACCTAGTAGGAGGAAAAGGGTCCCAAGAGCAGGTAAAAGAGTCAGAGACACCCCCACTCTCACTGTTAGGAGTCCCACAAAATCCCAAGCTGGAGAACCACAGCATGCATACAGGGGGCCTAGTGCAGAGTCATGCAGGCTTCGTGATTGTCACTTGGGTCTCTGTGAGCCCCTGTGAGCCCTGCTTATTTGAGTCTGTGGGCTGGTTCTCCTGGTGTCCTCGACCCCTCTGGCTCCTGCAATCTTTCCTCTTCCTCTTCTTCGGAGTTCCCTGAGCTCCATCTAATGTTTGGGTCTCTGCATCTGCTCCCTCCCACTGCTGCAGGAAGCCTCTCTGATGACAGTTGGACAAGGCACTGACCTATGAGTACAGCAGAATATCATCAGGAATCATTTCATTCAGTTTTACTTTGTCAGTCATGTTTGGTTCTATCCTAGGTCTCTGGGTCATCTAGCTTCCGGATCTAGGCAGTGTTGGGCTTTTAATTTTAATTTTTCTGGAGAATTTCTTACATGAGTATTTTATTTATATCAGTTCTACCCCCCCACTCTTTCCCACCAATTCCTCCTATGTTCCCTGATACCTCCTCAAATTCATAGCCTTTTCTTTAATTATCATCATTGCATATATGTACATGTATACACACACACATAAACACTCATGTGCACACACACATAAACTCTCATGCACACACACATCACTTGCTGAGTCCATTTAGTGTTGTTTGTGTGTCTATGTGTTTGGGGTTGCCCACTTGGGATGGAGTAACCTATCAGGGGGTTGGTTTTTCTATCTCTCCGCAGCCATAGATTGCCTGTGGATCTTCATCTAGCTTTGGGGCCTTGTGACATTTCCTCCAGCCACATTGTCACCCCACTGATGTTGGTAATGCACAGGTGACCTTGTTCTTGAGATTTCTTGGGTTCAGTTTGCTTCCCTGTCAGGTCTAGATGACTGTTTCACAGTAGGTGTCCTGGTCCTCTGGCTCTTACAGTTTTTCCATGATATTCCCTGAGCCCCAGGTGTAGGGGTTACACTGTAGATGAATTGGTTGTGGCTGGGGTCCCCATGGACACCTATTCTCTGCATTTTGACTGGTTGCGGATCTCTGTCATCATCTCCATCTGTTGCAAAAAGAGGCTTCTTTGATGAGGAGTAGGTATAAAGATAAGAATTTAGAATGCAGTTAGAAATTATATTGGTCTAGGGAAAGGGAGTACTGGTTTCTTTCTGTTCATTCATGCTGTCCCTGTCCTCTTAGACTCAGCTGGGGACCTGAAGCCTGTGCACCAGCCCAGCCAGGTGAGTGTCACAGATCCCCACCTACATTCAGACTCTCTTTTAAAATACCACAGAAGGACGTGGGGGTGAGAAACAAAAGGATTGGGGAATCTGGAGGCTGAGTTCCTGACTGAGGCCCGGGGATAGAGAGTGGGTGAGGAAGGAGAGGAGACTGCAGTGACTGCCATTGCTCTGTGAAGCTGGGTAGCAGGCAGCTCTCTGACGTGAATGGGCCCAGGAGAGCATCCCTCCTTTGTCCACCAGCTGCAGACCAGCCGAGACGCTTTACTAATCTGTGTGGGTGTGGTAAGGACCCCCAGGCTCTCCCTGCAGCAGCCAGCCATTGTACTCCCATTGCAGGGGGGCACAGGTACAGAGTGGGCCAGTCTCACAGAGCACTTGCAGCAGGGGACTTCACTGAGGCTGCCATCCATCCTGCTTGGTGACCTGCGATGAGATGGTGTGCAGGATCACACTTGCTGCTTGGCTGACCTGGGACCTCCCGTGTCACCAGCAGTAGAGGGGAAGGTCCTGCCCTTCTTCTGTTGAGTCCAGGAAACACCTGCCATGGGTCCCCGGTGTATTTCTTCAGGAATCAATAGTTGTTCTGGTTCTCTAATGGGCTCTGGGTGGCCCGCAGTTCTGGCAGAGCTGTAGGGAGATGCATTAGCCCCCATTGTGTCCCCTAGGGGCGTTCAGCCTTAATGGAGAGAAGGGCACGGCCGATCCAGTCTCTCCATTGTTTGAGATATTAATGAGGCTTTTTACAAATGTTACCTTGCTAGGGAGGAACAGAGAGGACAGTACTGTTTCTATGCACAGAACGCTGCTTATAAGGCATCTGGTGATCCACTCACTCACCTCCTCCCCATCATCCAGCTCTCCACTCACCCATCCACCTACCTCACTGACCCATCCATCCTGTCATCAGCCCATCCATCCACTCACTAATCTATCTATCCATCCACCCACCTATCTACCACCCACTCATTTATCCATCCACCTAATTCATCCAGCCATCCACCTATACATTATGTATTCATCCATCCATCTGCCCACCTACTAATCAATCCATATATACACCCATCTTCCCATTAGTTTACCCACACATCCACCAATCCACTGATGCATGCATTTATGCAACATGTATCCATCCATCCATCCATCCATCCATCCATCTATCCACCCATCCATCATCCACCTAGCCACTCACTCACCCATCCATCCTCTTATCTCTCCATCTTCTTAAGGTCTTTTATCTGTATCAAGCCAAGCTCAGAGTATGCAAAACTAAACAAAATGCGGCCAACACACCTGGAGTGCAGGTCATAGCCTCACCCATCACAGACTGGTATCTAGAACACTGACTAGGTGATATAGGATTGTGGCCCTGGGTCACTAGTATTGAACTCCTAAGACTTTCATGTGTCCTGGGCTCCAAACAATGGTCTTTCTTCCAGCTCTTGTTCCTGTTAGGTATGAATAAGAATAGTGACCTTTCATCTGGCTATCAGTGGGGTAAGGGCTGCCGAGTCACCAGTGGGTGATTCCTCCATGCCTGACCTCCAGGCTTTTCCCTGAGAGCAACTGGTTCAACACTGAAGAGTCAGTTGGATAACTTTGTAGGTGTAACTGTGGCCCTAGATACCACAGTGCTAGGAAAACCAGCCAAGGGGGGACTCCATAGCCAGTCCATCTAATGCTTCTGGAGAGATGCATCCCATGGCCATTTTAAGGTGATCCCAATCACTACTCTGTGTGTGAGAGTACATGTTCCTGTGTGTGTGTGTGTGTGTGTGTGTGTGTGTGTGTGTGTGTGTGTG
>CABHPR010149328.1:7878-36965 GCA_902168415.1 Peromyscus melanophrys | reverse complement strand
ATCAGGGTGCCTTCCAGACACTGTGAGGCAGGATTTGGAACTTGAGCTTCGGACAACTTTCTTCTCTTTGCCCTGCCTAAGTTCACTCATCTGTTAAATGTGAATGACAGCACCTCACTGCAGTATTGTGAGCATCAAAACAGATAAAGGACTAGAAAGGTCACCCTGCTTTGTTCATCTTTCTGCCCAAGAGCTCTTCCACACAACAGCCTTTCCGTCTCCATCACACTCCTTTCCTGAGGCAACACACCGGGCTGCTAGGAACATGGTCCCTTTCCACAATGCACACCATCCTGCCCGTCCAGGGCAGCAGCTCCCTGCACGGAGTCTTGCCAAGCCCTTGTCTTTCCCAAGACTCACCAGCCCACACTGGTCGTGGGGCACTCCGGCCATGCAGGTGATGCCAGGATGAATTCACAAGTTAGGGGTCCCCAGGTCCTAACACGGTCCAGGAACATCCCAGTGGTCCACATCCCTCCCCTGCCTGTCCAGACTCTGCCTGGTTTCTACTTACGGGCTCGGGCTTGGGAGTCCAAGGGGAACCAGAGCATCACGAGTCCCAGCAAGGAGGAGAAGATTCTCACCCCGGGAACCATCCTTCTTGGCCCCAAGGTCAGACAACCCCGGGATGAGCCGGGAGAAAGTAAGACTCTGAGAGGAACACAATTAAGTCCCCGGGATCGGGTAGGACCGCTGCCTGAGGAGTCGGAGAAGCAAGAAGAGGTGCCAAAGACAGGAGAGGTCTCAGGTGGGGATGAGAGGCCGGGGACAAGGAGAAAAGGGAGGGAGATGGAGAGATGGGGAGATGAGGAGTTAGAAGAGAGTCCGGCAGGAGGAGAAAACGATGGCAGAAAGGGAGAAGGTGCTAGCTAGAGAACCGGGTCTGCGGGGCGCGCGGCTCTCTGGGCTCAGGGCTCGGGTGGCGCCGGCTGACAGCGGGCGCAGCGGTGCGGGGTCCGGCACCGGCCTGGGGCGCGACGGGGCGGCAGGACCCTCGGTGGCGGCGCGGGGGAGGCTGAGCGCGGCCGCTGTGCACGCCTTGGGCGCCAGACGCCGCGCTCGGGCGCATTTGTACTTTGCCGCGGGAAGCCTGCAGCCCCGGGCCGGCCTAGAGCTGGCGCCTCCTCTGAAGCACCTCGAGCTCGTGGATTGGCCACCCGAGAAACAAGCCCATTTCTCTCCTCCCCTCTCGTGGAGGGCTCAGAACCTCCTCTCCAGGCGAGGCGCCGCCGAGTGGAGTCGAGGGGGCTGGGGTGGGGGAAGGGGCCACTCGCGCCCTGGGTTTTAACCTCTGTCTCCCCGCGGTACCTAACCTGCAAAGGGCCCAGTCCCGTTAAATTTCAGATGGAATTGAGTCGGGTTGGGGTTGGAGTGGGGAAGGGCACAGCACCGGTCTGGGAAAGCTCAGGATTGGGTGCTTGGTGGGGAGTGCAGAAACACTTGCCTTTCTTAACACAGTTTGTGGTCTTGGGCATACTACCTGGGAAGGAGACTTTCCTCCCAGCACTAAAATTATAGTTTCAGTGACTTTTAAGATCTTCAATATCGTCCTGTAAATGTTGCAAAGGATCAAATAGAATTGGGAACATCAAAGCACTCCAACTTCGGAGTAGCCACACCATTACCATTTCAGGTATCTGGATTCTCCAGTTGCCAGTTGGTGTCCCAAGCGCCATCCCCTGGTTGACAGCTAGCCCAGCAAGACTTTCCTATGGAGGCACTCCTGCTGCCCCTTAACCAAGCAGCCCAGAGTGAACTCTGCCAGCACAGGTGAGGCCCCACCGCTCAGCACATGCCAGGAACAGCCAGTTGACAGAGCTCTGTCTTTTCACCAGAAGGTGAGCACGCTCACACTGACCCAGACCCCAGCAGCCCAGGCAGCCTGTGCTTCCAGAACTCATGCTGAATGAGCTCCTGAACTAATAGGACTTTAAGAAGGGAACCAGCTCTGTCCACACCACAGCACCCAGGCTCTGCAGAGAATGGGCAAACTCAAGGTCCGGCTCCATCCACACCTTGCTGGGGCATTCTGGGTAAGCACAGCCTTCCTTGCTTTGAACTTTGACTTTCTGAGCTTCTCTTGCACAGCTACCAGAGTCTCAGAGAGACCAGGAGAGGGGTAAGAAAGGAGAGGAGATGGCGGGCCACACCCCACTCTGGTAGAGAATCTGATTTCCAGGTTCAGCAGTGACTGGCAGGGTTAAGACTGGGGTCCCTGTCCCCCTGTGTTGTCACCTCCTCACCCCCAGTGCTCAGTGGGAGGAGCCAATGACAAGGAAGCAGCCTTCCCTGGGTCTCTCAGGATGAAGACGAACTTCCCCCAATACTCCCCAGACTTTACTTCTGCCCATCAAAACTAAAGTCTCTCCTCCCTCCGGGGTGCAGGGTTAAGTGCACCTCTTTCCTCTCTCTGTCTTTGGTAACCTGCGCTCTGCACCTGTCTTGATGCCTTAGGAGGTGGGCTGATTGGGTTCTTCTAAACCCTGCTCTAAATCTTTACCAGCCACTCACCTCCCCGAAGTGGCCATGCATTTGCAGACCTCTGCGTCTTTGTGGACGTTTCCTTCTCCTAGGTCTCTTTCCCTTTGCTCCTCAAGGTCTTGGGCCTTGAGCAAAGTAGGCCAGCACTGTCTGAGTTTCATCCCCACTCCTGACTTGACAAGTTGCCCCAGCTGGCTCCAATAATCCTTCTGCCTCAGCCCCCTAGTGACTAGGAAAACAAGTCTGCATCACTGTACTGGAAACTGCTGTGACCTTGAGCTGCTTATTTCTCTTTGCCGAGTGGTTTTTGTGTGTTCACACTTGTGCACTGTATGCACACCTGTGTATGCTGGTGCACATGTCCCTGCACTTGCATGTTATGGCCAGATGAGGGCAGCTGCTGTCTCACTTTCCACCTAATTTGAGACAGTATGGATCTGCCTTAGCCCCAGCAGCCAGCTAGTCCCAAGGATCCTTCGATTGCCACTCACAACAGTTAGTGCTGGGGTTACAGGCTTGAACAGCTACACACAGCTTTTTTATGTGAGTCCTAGGGAGTTTAACTCAGGGCCTCATGTTTGCCCAGCAAGTGCTCTTACCCACCAAGTCATGTCCCTAGCTCCCCATTTTAACTTAACGATCGATCTTCCTGCCTTTACCTCTAAGTGCTGTGGCTGTGGGGATGGATATACAGGACCACACTCAGCCTGAGATGGTACAGGCTTCCTGCATGCTGGCTAGGGACTCTAACTTAACTGTACCATCTCTGGGGACTTCACTGAGTTCCCCCAGGCAAAGATTTCTTTTTTAATTTTTGTTTTGGGGGAGTTGGGGAATCAAACCTAGGGCCTTCTACATGCTAGGCAAGGGCTCTAGTAAATTCTCAATCTTTGTGTGGAGCGTAAATATTTATTTGCGTTTTTACCCTGCACTGTGAAAAAGATGCCCTTTTCACTTCTATGGTGTTTTGAGTATATGCAAAACACAATGACACTGAATAAACATGGCTGAATGTGTGAGCAAGAGCATGGATGATTTCAAAAGACGTCGCTCTTTCTTCTAAATGCACGAAGCCCCCATTCAATGTTAGAGTTCTTGCCAAGCATTGGTTTGACCTCAGCACACACTATTACAGTCTGTTTAAAAGGTCTCCTCAATACTTAAGAACCCTAATGCTTTAACAGTCTCTAATTTCTTAACTGTAAGCTACCATGAGCATACTTCCAACATATTATGGTACCAAGTAGACATTCTTATTCCAAAGGAGGAAAAAAAGGCCAAAGCAAATGAGCAATCATAACAAAGCATAATCCAATCCAATAGAGGAAACAATAGACCTCGGAGCTCCAAAGACCGCCATCTGAATTCTTCTGGGCTCCAGAGAGGATGGCATCAAAGTCCTTTGAGGAATATTTAGTTTTTTTAAATGTCCTGTGACCTTAATATGGCAATATAGATTTACAACACTTAATCACTAATATTATCTCAATTGATATCACATTACGTGATAAAGAAGCAGAAGAAAGAAAAACCACAAATACCAACTTAATATGTTTACACTTAATTCCTGACAAAAACACGCATGTCAATTACAACCTCATGGCTGTCACTGGTCCCGTGGCCTTAGCAGGTATTTGTAAGCTCACCTATACCTCCCCGACCCCTTAGCAATCACTTTAGTGACTCTTGTTTTAACCTGGAGGGGGCACTCAGACCTCCATCCAAAGGGTCTGGTCCTGCTCTCAGCATGTCTGGACTGGGTTGTTGTAGCTTCCCATTAGCCTGAATCACAGGACACGGCAACACCAAGAAACTCCCTGAAGGATCTCTTGCACTGCAGACATGCTCTTCCTTACCCCCATGATGAAGAAGTAGCCTAACTCTCCCCTAGTAGTCTGAATCAATCAGCCCTCCTAACACCATTGTTTGTCTCTTTTTTGACTCAAGGACACCAGGAGCCCCAGATGGCCAGGTCTTCACTCCAGTTCAATGAAATATATGTTGGGCCTCCTGACAGGAGCATTCCTCCATCTAAAACCAAAACTTCTAGGCTTGCAGATCATGAGGTCGTAGGAACAGGAAGCAAACAGTTTCCTAATAGACCATGAGGGGTGATTGTGAGTGGAACCACTGCCATTTCTTCCCCTTGATAACTGGACCTGTGAATCCTGGCTATGGGAGAAACAGTACCATATAGTGGACACTATTCAAAGTGTATACAGACTTCTGGAGAACCGTGCCCAAGCCCCACAGGCTATTGCCACCCAACTGGCACTTCAGTTGCATCTTTATTTTATATTATTTTAATGATTATTATTATTTTATGTGTATGGTGTTTTTGCATGCATGTCTGTCTGTGTACCATATGTACATATGGCGTCCAGGCAGGCCAGAAGAGGGTTGGATCTCTTGGAGCTGGAATACAGACAGTTGTGAACTTTGGATGCTGGAAATCAAACCTAGGTCTTCTGGAAGAGCAGCCAGTACTCTTAAGTGCTGGATCATCTCTCCAGCTCCTGGCTGCATCTTTAAAAGGCCATTTCACCAGTGAATTCCATGAGCCTATTACTGCACTTCCTCAGTTGTGAAGTGGATTCCCTGGTCAGGAGTAATGCTGTGCAGAATACCATGATAATGGATAAGTCCACAGGTGATAGTTTTGGCAGAAGCATTACATGTAGCCAAGGAAAACCCATAACCAGAATAAGTTATCTATCCCAGTAAGGTCAAAGAACTGTCTCTTCCACAATGGCAGTGGTCCCGTGGAGTGCACCTGCCATCAGGTTGCTGGCTGGTCACTCCAGAGAAGGATGCCATATCAGGGGCTCCGTATTGGTCTCTGCTGCTGGCCCTTAGAAGCAGCCATGGCCAAGTCATTATTATAAGTGGAAGGCCATTTGCTGAGCCCATGCATAACTCCATCTCTGCCACCATGGTTATTTGTTCACGGGCCTCTTGGACAATGACAGGAATGGCTGGGAAAAGGAACAATGTCCACAGAGTGGGTCACCCCATCTACTTAACTATTACTCTTCTTCTGAAGTCATCTTTTGATTAGCATTTACATGGGACATAATTATCTTCACATCCTTCTACCATTTAGAGAGCTCTATCCATATACTTCTTCCCCAAATGTCTTTCTCACCAATTTCCTAGTCACGCTCCTTCGAAATCCCTGACCATCTAGCCAATCCACTGGCCATGGATCAGTGACAAACCACATATATGTCCATTTCTCCATCTAAGCAAACATACAAATATGTTTGTTCACTGCCAAGTTCTGCCCACCATGAAGACTTTTCACCAGTGTCCTTTATGATTGTTCCGGAAAGGGTCTGTAATGCAGCAGCTATCAGCTTCTGGGTGATGCTTGCATGGCATGCAGAACCACCAGTAGCCAGGTGTGGTTGCGCACACCTTTGATCCCAGCACTTGGGAGGCAGAGGCAGGTGGATCTCTGAGTTCAAGGTCAGCCTGGTCTACAGAGGGAGTTCCAGGGCAGCCAGGGATACATAGTGAGACCCTGTCTGGGGGAGTGAGGGAAAACAGTCAGTACACCAGGTCCTAGCTTTTTCTCCTTCAGTCAACTAATAATATCCACAGGGCCATAGTGGATGACTTGGGGACAGAAAATGTTGTAACAGAAATAGGAACCATAGGCATTTGGGAAACTTCATGTAACTTGCCTGTGCCCTCTGAAGCCTCACAAGACAGGCCTCCATCTGTCTGTGTTGCCCTCGGCATTATCTTCCTGTTTCCCACAGTAGCTCATTAAGCTCTGAGCACTCAATGACTTTTTCGGCCCAAAGCTCCAAGACCCTTCCACAATCCTCCCCAAAACATTGTGGTCAGTTCCCCCAGAGCAATACTTTGCTTATGATATGTTGCTAAAATGCCTTCCCAGGGATAGCAATGTCTCATTCCCCTCCCCAAGGTCCCAATGACAAACCAAGGTACAATTCCACTGAAGTTCCCCCAGTGAAACCAATGAGTTTATTAGGTTAATTCCAGAGCAATGGTGAGGGGTCATGGGCAGGAACACAGGTGACAAGTCAGGGCCCAGCAGGAATGATTGATGGCTTCCTTAGGGCTGCATAGATGGAATCCCTCCTCACCTTTCCCCATCTATAGCCTCCTGCTCTTCCCAAAAGACCACATGCAATTATGGCAGAATTGCATAAAATGGGTTGGGAGGGGCAGCTGGATACTCACATGAGGTTCCCATGACCCTCTCTGCCCACTCCTATGAGGTTCAGCTGTGATGATTTTTGGCAAGTAGGCTCAGCAGAACTCCTGAAGATGGTGGCAGTTTGGCTCAGAGGATCATCCTATACAGCCCCTTCAAACTGCTTCCCTCCTTCAACTCCTGTGTTTTTTTCTGCTGTCTTCTTCCACAAGGGTTCCTGAGCCTGGGAGGGTGTGACATAGATTTCTGACCAGTTTTCAACTCCAGGAAGGTAACCAACCCTCATGTCCTCTGTTGTGGTTTGAATGAGAATGGCCCCCATAGGCACATATTGTTGAATACTCAGTCCCCATTTGGTGGAACTATTTGGGAAGGATTAGGAGGTGTGGCTTTGTTGGAGGAGGTGTGTCACTTGGGCAAGCTTTGAGATTTCAAAAGATCTACACCACTACCAGTGTTCCTCCTCTGCCCCCTCTTGTGGATCAAGATGTGAGCTCTCAGCTACTGTTCCAGCTGCCTGCTACCATGGCTTTCCTCCACCATCACAGACTCTATCCTTCTGGAAACCATAAGCCCAGTTAAATGCTTTTTTATATAAGTTACCTTGATCATAGTGTTTTGTCATAGCAATACAAAAGTACACACACACACACACACACACACACACACACACACACACACACACGACACTCTATCATCATTACTCCATTGCCAGAACATGGCTGTTGGCAAGTCTGAGAGGTGAGAACATCTACTACAAAACATAAGTGAGGAAATGGACAAAAAAGGGGAAGGGGTAGGAAAATGTTCAAACAGACAGACAGCAGTAATAACTTCATAAACACAAATATGAGGAAGCAACTTGGCTATTACATCCTTTAAGCAAAGCAATAGCAGTTGCTTCTCCATTTGAGCCTATAACTTCCCTAGTCACAGGTTTTGTTCCCCATTGCTGCCCCTGTGACTTAGGGTGGGTCAGAAAGACTCTGGGTCTGTACCCTGGCTATGGAGTGGTACTGTGGCTCTGGGGTGGGATTGTGGCTCTGGGGTGGGACTGTGGCTCTGGGGTGGGACTGTGGCTCTGGGGTGGGACTGTGGCTCTGGGGTGGTACTGTGGCTTTGGGGTGGGACTGTGGCTCTGGGGTGGGACTGTGGCTCTGGAGTGGTACTGTGGCTCTAAGTGGCACTGTGGCTCTGGAGTGGGACTGTGGCTCTAAGTGGTACTGTGGCTCTGGAGTGGTACTGTGGCTCTAAGTGGCACTGTGGCTCTGGAGTGGTACTGTGGCTCTAAGTGGCACTGTGGCTCTGGAGTGGTACTGTGGCTCTAAGTGGCACTGTGGCTCTGGGATGAGGCTGTGTCTTTTGGGTGGGACTGTGGCTCTGGGGTGGGACTGTGGCTCTGGGGTGGGACTGTGGCTCTGAAGTGGCACTGTGGCTCTGGGGTGGGACTGTGGCTCTGGGATGGGGCTGTGGCTTTTGGGTGGGACTGTGGGTCTGGAGTGGGACTGTGGCTCTGAAGTGGCACTGCAGCTCTGAAGTGGTACTGTGGCTCTGGAGTGGTACTGTGGCTGTAACACCAGCTATTGTATCTACCACACCTGGCTGCATGGGAGGCTCTGGCTGGGCAAATCTCTATCTGTAGCATATCTTTCTGCAGCAGAGAAAGATACGCTGCTTAGTCTAGAGCAGTGGTTCTCAACCTTTCTAGTGCTGCAACCCTTATGTTGCAGTGACCCTCAACTACAAAATTATTTTTGTTGCTACTTCATAACTGTAATTTTGCTACTGTTATTAACTGTAATGTAAAATATTACATTCTCTTCTGGCATCTAAGTTGCTCTAACACCTCATAGACATGGTTTTATGTTGGTCAAGGTCATGTAGATCCATCAAAGACTTTGCTATTTCATAAAGATCCTGCCTCACCAAAGGGACCTGCAGATCCACTAAAGCTCCATCTAGTTTTGAGGTCCTTATTGAATCCAGCTCTTCTTAAATCTTTGGCAAACCAAGTCCCACTGAGCTAGGCATCATACATTGATTTCTTTATACCTAGTTTTCTCGGTTGTGCCTGTCCCTCTATGTCCTCCAGCCTCTGGTATCCGTGGAGACTTCCACAGATGATGACCACATACCCACAATGGCTTGAAATGCCACTCCATCAGGGACTGACTCCCCTTGGACTGCCTCAGACTGTGTAGCTTGTGTCTCAAGGAGAGATGCATGCATATTGCTTAGTTTCTCTGTTCTACTGCCCCCACATCCCACAGCCTCACAAGCCAGCTTCTGAGAGTCCTTCCCATAGACCAGGTGTAGCTTCTCAACTAGGAATGGGTCCTTTGAGCCCTCCACTATCCAGGCTGAAATATGGACTACATTGACTTCATGCAGATCTTGTCTAGCAAGCACAGCTGTCGAGAGTTCATGAGGAAACTGCCTGTCACGTCCAGAAGACAGTTTTGCAGGTGTCCTCCCTGACATCTGACTTTTACAATCTTTCTATTTCCTGAGCCTTGGGAGGAGAGCTTGTGATGGAGATGTCCCATTTGAGATAAGCAGTCACTTCTGTACATTTTAGTCACTTGTGGTTCTCTGTTCACTGCAAAAAGCTTCTCTGGACAGGAGCATGAGCTGGAACAATATATGGGTATAAGGATAAGCAATTAGAAGGAAGTTTACAGTGCATCAGTTTAGCAAAATCATAGTAGCAGGTTCTCCCATAGGACCTATGGTCCCTCAAGCCACAGGTTCTTGGCCAGATACATATAGTATTAGGTATGAATTTTCCCTTATTGAGTGGACCTTAAACCCAGGCAGACATCTGTAGGTCACCCCTCAAGACACTCAGGCCAGTATTACTTTCTTTTTATTATTTCATTTAATTAATACTTTTTCATTTATTTTACATACTGACCACAGTTTCCCCTCCCTCCTCTCCTTCCGTTCCCTTCCCCCTGACTCCTATTTACCCCCCTCCTCATCCACTACTCCACTCAGAAAGGGGCAAGACCTCCCATGGGCTTGAGTAAAGAATGGCACATCAAGTTGAGGCAGGACTGAGTTCCTCCCCTTGAGTCAAGGCTAGGCAAGGTTATCCAGCATGAGGAACAGGTTCCCAAAAGCCAGCAAAGCACCAAGGACAGGTCCTGGTCTCATTGCTAGGAGCCTTACAAACAGACCAAGCTACACAACTGTCACACACATGGCAGAAGGCCTGGGCTGGTCCCATGCAGGCTCCATGACTGTTGGTCCAGAGTCCATGAGCTTCCCCAAGCTCAGGTCAGCTGACTCTGTGGGTTCTCTCATTATTACCTTGACACTCCCCACCCCCACCCCTACCCCCACCGCTGGATCATACAATCTCCTCATTTTCTTCAGCAGGACTCCTGGAGCTTGGACCAGCATTTGGCTGTGGATCTCTGCATCTGCTTCCATTAGTTACTGGATAAAAGCTCTCTGATGACAATTAGGGTAGTCACCAATCTGATTACAGTAGATGACCAGGTCAAGCACCCTCTCCATTATTGCTGGGAGTCTTAGCTGGGGTCATCCTTATGGATTCCTGGGGGGTTCCCTGGCACCAGGGTTCTCCCTAACCCTGAATGGCTCCCCCCATCAAGATGTCTCTTTCGTTACTCTCCCTTTTTGTCCCACCCCAACCCACCTCCTGTGCCCAGTCAACCCAATCTGCCCCCTCAAGTTCCCACCACCTCCCACAATTTACCCAGGAGATCGATTTCCCCTTCCCAGGGAAATCCATGCATCCCTCTTTGGGCCCTCTTTGTTATCTAGCCTCTCTGGGACTGTAGATTGTAGATTGGTTATCCTATATTTTACTCTTAACATCCACTTGATGAGTGAGTACATACTGTTTGTCTTTCTGGATCTGGGTTACCTCACTCAGAATGATTTTTTTTCTGGTTCCATCCATTTGCCCTCAAATGTCATGATGTCATTGTTTTTTACAGCTGCATAATACTCCATTGTATAAATATACAACATTTTCCTTATTTATTCTTTGGTTGAGGAGCACCTAGGTTGTTTTAAGGTTCTGGCTATTACGAATAATGCTGCTATGAACATAGTTGAGCAAGTGTCCTTGTGGTATGATTGAGCCCAAGATTGGTATAGCTGGGTCTTAAGGTAAATTGATTTCCATTTTTCTGAGGAACAGCCATATTTACTTCCAAAGTGGCTGTACAAGTTTACACTCCCAGTGGAGGAGTGTTCCCCTTTCTCCACATCCTCTCCAACATAAGCTGTCATCAGTGTTTTGTAGGGAGCTGCGTGTAGCCACGCCTTAAAGGTGGCGCTGGTTACCGCCTTTTGTCATCCCAACGGCGAGCGCTCCCCGTGGAAAATAAGGCTATACGGAATTTGTGGCTTGTTTACGCATGCTTGAGCCTATTGGGCAATGTCCATGTGGCGACTTGGGGTTGGCTGCCCAGAGCCTATTTATGGCCGGGAGAAGCTTTTTTCGGGTGATTTTTTAGAAGTCAAAATATTGATCAGAGGCCTGAATAAACTACAAGAAGAAGAGCTCAGTGTTGTGTCTTCCTTGTTGGTCGAGGTGGGCACGACAACTGGTGGCCCGTATGGGGAAATCCCTCACCAGTGAGCCCAGAACTTCTTGCAATCAGGGGGTATACCAGAAATCCTCAGGAAAAGTGGGGAACCGCGTCCAAAGCGGGGTAAGTCCTCAGGTAAAGTGGGGAACCGCGTCCAAAGCGGGGAATAGTCCTCAGGTAAAGTGGGGATCCGCGTCTAGAGTGGGAATTGCTCTTCTCTATAAATAAAGAGAGAGCGGGATTCAAGAGGCCACAATAAAAGCGAAAAGAAAAAAAAAGAGAAGGAAGGTGAAACTACTAATTTCTAGCTCAGAACAGTTATGGGCGCTTCTTCGTCGCACCCAATTTTTTTTTTTTTTTTTTTTTTTTTTGGTTTTCCGAGACAGGGTTTCTCTGTGTAGCTTTGCGCCTTTCCTGGAACTCACTCTGTAGCCCAGGCTGGCCTCGAACTCACAGAGATCCGCCTGACTCTGCCTCCCAAGTGCTGGGATTAAAGGCGTGTGCCACCAACGCCCGGTTGCACCCAATTTTTTTTGGCTCTTAATAAGCTGCTTTTAAGACCAGTGTGGAAGCTAGTGAGAAGTTATTTTGAGGATCAGAGATGTAGTAAAGCGGTTAAAAAGGGACAAACTGCATTAGAAATCTTAAAAGAGGAGAGATCAAAAAAGGCCTTAGCGAATAAAACAGAAAGTAAAAAGAGAGAAAAGGAAAGCGGACTGGAAGGATGTCCGATGCTGCAGCGCAATTCTCTTCTGTCAAAATTTTCTATCTTCTATCCCTTTCTCAATTTCTATCTGTGAAAAATAAGTATAAGGTATAGGGTAGTAAAATAGTGTAGGAAAAACTTAGAAGTGTAGGGTAGTAATATAGTGAAAAAAACTTAAAAATGTAAGATTATGTAGAAAAATTTAAGATAAGTAAGGCAACTAGACAAAAAAAACACCAATTTTCTAACTTTGGGGGCTATGAACGCAAACTGGGGAAAAAAAGCTTTCTTTGGGCTTTACGGGTAGTAAAAAAGCTCTACTTTGAGCTTATTGGGGAAGAAAAAGTTTCCTATGGAAGCTTTTGTCCTGGGAACAGCTGAAATGCTAAGTCCAAGCGACAGGAAAAAGTAATTTCTCCCTGAGACAAAAATGGGGGTGTAAAGTTCAGACAAATTAGAATCACCTGAAGATAATAGTATGGGAATCACCTGTGAGCCCTAAGGGGTGATTGCCTTTGGCATAAGCTCTGTCCTTGAGCACCCAGATAGACAAACAAGCAACCCACTGGGGGATTGGGCCAGGTAAAGGCCTGATGAAGCAAAACACCTGTCCTAATGGGAGTTTAGAAATGACAAAAACCTCCCTTGTTAGATTTTCAGTCTGTTCGCAAACCAGACCCTGAAAACAGAAACGGACAAAAAGCCCCTACCTTCAGTAGCAGGAAAAGCCACCACTGTAGTGTCAGAAACTGTTTCTGGGGTAGAGGGGATAAACTGAGACCAAACTGGGAACTGTCTGGGAGAAAGACTCTAAAGAAACAAAAGGGACAGATTCCTCCTCAGAAAATGCACGACCTATGAAAGCTGCTAAGAGTTGAGGCAGATTGGGGGGAGAGAAAGCCCCCACCTCCAAAGGCAGCTAGCAGAGGTACAGAGCCGCAGACAGATACCTGAAGCTCTGCATCTGGGGCGGTAAGGAACAAACAAAATAAAAATAAAATCAGTGGGAAAAAATCTCTCTGAAAGAGCTATGGAAAAGCTGTTGTGAATGTTTTTCACTGACTGGCTAAGGCAAGCACAAGCCCCGAGGAAAGTTGCGATCAGAAATGCCAGCCTCAATGCCGGCTAACGAGACAGGTGCAGTTCTGATTTGGGGGCCAGTGAAGGAGAAACACCTGTTGAAGCCAGTTGAGAGAATAGAAACCTCCCAATGTCCCATAATTAAAAATGTAAAATGCTTGTTCAAATCTCCCGTTGCAAAAGCAAAACCTTTGTTCAAATCTCCTAGGCAAGAATTTGTAAGCAAGTCTGGTAAAAGAGAACCAGTTGACTCTCAGACCCAAAAAGAACTATGGGAAATGACTGATATAAGGGAAATGATATAAGAGACTGATATTATTATGGACTGATACAGTGAGAAAATAAGAGTTCGGAGCTGTGCCGCTTTTGGCTTTACTAACTCCTTTAAAAAAATACTTTATATCACCTAATAGCTGTGCAGTATTGCTGAAGAGCTTTACAGCAGCTAAATACGGTAATTTCACGCTCACAGTGAAGTGAAGTTTTGGTAGAACGAACCAAAAACACTGCTGTAATGGAAACGTTTGTCTGAATTGGGGCACTTATAGGAGAGTTATTATAAATTTGGGTGAAAGGACAACCTCTAGTTAAAAACTGTCTACCGCTGACAGTGCATCTCTGCCGGTCCGGAACGGCTGAGAGAACTCGGCAACTTTGGAGTGTGGCTTCGTCCCGAGAATGTTACAATCCCTAACAACAACTATCACAAATCTATAACACTCACTAAATCCCAGTGCTTTATAACAAAGCTGACTATAAACTCTAAAACTTTGAAAATGATGTACGTATGTCCTGTCTAGTTAAGAGAATCTTTCCAATAAAGATAATGATAATAATTAAAAAGATAAATAAGATATGTAAGTTTAAATAAAAAATAAGATAAGTATATAAAAAATCTTTAGGTGTTTGTTAAGTTAAGGAGTATGCTAATTGTAGCCCTATATAAGTTTGTAAAATAAATCTATAGAGTTATAAGCTTGTAAAAAGTAAAATAGACATGTAGTAATAAGCTTGTAATATATAAGTTTAATAAGATGAGTATAAAAATATAAGCTTACAAAAAATATCTAGGGGAGTCTTAAGACATGTAGTAATAAGCTTTTAAAAAGTAAAGATACTAGTTGTAAATGTAAGTCTAAATAAGAAATAAGATAAATATATAAAAAGTAATAAAAAATATATTTGCTAAAGTAGTTCTAGAGTTCCCTTAAGGAGTATGAATAAGTAGATGTTAATGTTATATGTGAAAGAACCCAAGACACAGAAGGTAGTGTCCTTAGTAGACTGCAAAGTAGGCAGTCTGAGCGGTTTTCAAAAGTTCCAGAAGCCGCTAAGAATGGCCCATGCCAGAACCAGCGCAACAAGGCATCCGCAGCTGAGAAGCTGAGATCCATGGAAAATCAACACAACATAGAAAAACCTGAGCTAACATCAAAAACGGTACGGTTTAGAATACTACTGTACCTAAGGTCTCTGTCTGTAAGAACAAAATGGCGGAGATGCTTGTTTGAACTAAAATTGTTAACTGCAAAAAGTTTTGGTTGTAAAACATCTCTTCATATTTAAAGGTAAAAGCCCAATACCAGAATTTACCTTTTTGAACTTTTTGAACTTAAAATAAGATAAAACTACAAAAATATTCTGGTCATATGCTAATGGTAGCCCTAACTTGCCCTGGCAGCAGTTGGAGCGACTACTGCAGCCATAGCCATAACTCATACTGTCCAAACAGCACAGACCCTAAATAATCTTTACAAAAACAAAAGGGGGAAATAGGCCATGGCCGTACCCCTAAAGAAAAAATATAAAAATTTTACTCGTGCTGTAAACTTGTCTAAACAGTTGTCTAATTACCTTCTAGGAAATTGGATAGGAAACTTCGATGGCCTGGTGGATCAACTGAGAGTGGCCATAGTTGCTATCAATTCAACTCGAGTGGGTCCTGGACCTGCAGAAGGGCTGTCGTCCGGGATCTCTACGACCATGAACCAGCTGAAAGAGGGGGCTGGTCTAGATGCCTTAATGGGCCTCCTGGTGCTTGCCTCCCTGATTTGCCTGTGGTGCATCTGTCGTATTAGGCTCTCTCAGCAGCGCAATGCAGCCATGATCATTCAAGCCTTTACGGTCATAGAGGCCGGACAGTTTCCCCAGACCTGCTTGGCTACCTTAATTCATATACAGGATGCGAGGCTAGCGCACTGCACTCAGGACCACAGCAGCATCGATGGTCTTGAGGAGAGTACGTCTGATTGCATGTGGGTTAATGCCCCAAGTTCCCACCTCTGTGAAAAAGGGTATCGGATAGGTCAAGCATTCTCTGGGTGGATGACACCTGTGTGGATGCCAGTACATAGTCCTCTGTTTTTCCTTAACAGAGATCAGACCTCTGCTCTCGCCTGCTAATTTAAATAAAACAAAAGAGGGGAATATGTAGGGAGCTGCGTGTAGCCACGCCTTAAAGGTGGCGCTGGTTACCGCCTTCCGCCATCCTGACGGCGAGCGCTCCCCGTGGAAAATAAGGCTATACGGAATTTGTGGCTTGCTTACGCATGCTTGAGCCTATTGGGCAATGCCCACGTGGCGACCTGGGGTTGGCTGCCCAGAGCCTATTTAAGGCCGGGAGAGGCTTTTTTCGGGTGATTTTTTAGAAGTCAAAATATTGATCAGAGGCCGGAATAAACTACAAGAAGAAGAGCTCAGTGTTGTGTCTTCCTTGCTGGTCGAGGTGGGCACGACAGTGTTTTTTTTATTTTAGTCATTCTGACAGGTATAAGATGGTATCTCAGAGTCATTTTGATTTGCATTTCCCTGATGACTAAGGTTGTCGAACAATTCTTTAAGTATATTTTGGCCATTTGAGAGTCTTCTGTTAAAAATTCTGTTTAGATCTGTACCCCATTTTTAAATTGGATTATTTGGTATTTTGATGTCTAGTTTCTTGAGTTCTTTATATATTTTGGAGATCAGTCCTCTGTCAGATGTGAGGTTGGTGAAGATCTTTTCCCATTCTGTAGGCTGTCTTTTTGTCTTATTGACCATGTCCTTTGCCTTACAGAAGCTTCTCAGTTTCAGGAGGTCCCGTTTATTAATTGTTGCTCTCAGTGTCTGTGCTATTGGTGTTATATTTAGGAAGTGATCTCCAGTGCCAATGTGTTCAAGGCTACTTCTGACTTTCTCCTCTATCAGGTTAGGTGTAACTGGATTTATGTTGAGGTCTTTGATCCACTTGGACTTGAGTTTTGTGCAGGGTGATTGATATGGATCTATTTGCATTCTTCTACATGCAAACATCCAGTTATACCAGCACTATTTGTTGAAGATGCTTTCTTTTTTCCATTTGGGCTTCTTTGTCAAAAATCAGGTGTTCACAGGAGTGTGGATTTATGTCAGGGTCTTCGATTTGATTCCATTGATCCACATGTCGATTTTTATGCCAATACCAAGCTGTTTTTATTACTGTAGCTCTATATTAGAGCTTGAGGTCAGGAATGGTGATGCCTCCAGAGGTGGCTTTATTGTACAGGATTGTTTTAGCTATTCTGGGTTTTTTGTTTTTCCATATGAAGTCGAGTATTGTCCTTTTGAGGTCTGTAAAGAATTGTGTTGGGATTTTGATGGGGATTATATTGAATCTGTAGATTGCTTTTGGTAAGATTGCCATTTTTACTATGTTAATCCTACCGATTCATGAGCACGGGAGATCTTTCCATTTTCTGACATCTTCTTCAATTTTTTTCTTCAAGGACTTAAAGTTCTTGTCATACAGGTCTTTCACTTGTTTGATTAGAGTTATCCCAAGGTATTTTATATTATTTCTGGCTAATGTAAAGGGTGATGTTTCTCTGATTTCTTCTTTATCATTTGTGTATAGAAGGGCTACTGATTTTTTGGAGTTAATCTTGTATCCTGCCACATTACTGAAGGAGTTTATCAGCTGTAGGAGTTCCCTGGTAGAATTTTTGGAGTCACTTATGTATACTATAAAATCATCTGCAAATAGTGAAAGTTTGATTTCTTTTATTACAATTTGTATCCCCTTTGTCTCCTTTTGTTATCTTATTGCTCTAGCTAGAACTTGGAGTACTATATTGAATAGATATGGAGAGAGTGGACAGCCTTGTTTTGTTCCTGATCACTTTGAGTTTCTCTTCATTTAATTTGATGTTGGCTGATGGCTTGCTGTATATTGTTTTTATTATGTTTAGGGGTATGTTCCTTGTATCCCTGATCTCTCCAAGACCTTTATCATGAAAGGGTATTGGATTTTGTTAAAGGCCTTTTTAATATCTAATGAGATGATCATGTGTTTTTTTTCTTTCAGTTTGTTTATATGGTGTATTTCATTGACAGATTTTCATAATTTGAACCATTCCTGCATCTCTGGGATGAAGCCTATTTGATCATGCTGGATGATTATTTTTTTTTATGTATTCTTGGATTCAGTTTGTCAGTATTTTTTGAGTATTTTTACATCAGTGTTCGTGAGGGAGATTGATCTGTAATTCTCTTTTTTTGTTGTAACTTTGTGTGGTTTGAATATCAAGGAAGCTGTAGCCTCATAAAAAGAATTTGGCAATGTTCCTTCTGTTTCTATTGTGTAGAACAATTTGAAGAGTATTGATATTAGCTCTTCTTTGAAATTCTGGTAGAATTCTGCAGTGAAACCATCTGGCCCTGGACTTTTTTTGGTTGGGAGACTTTTAATGACTGCTTCTATTTCCTTAGGGGCTATCAGTCTATTTAAATTGTTTATCTGGTCTTGATTTAACTTGGGTATATGGTACCTATCAAGAAAATTGTCCATTTCTTTTAGATTTTCCACTTTTGTGGAGTAGAGGTTTTTGAAGTATGACCTAATGATTCTCTGGATTTCCTCAGTGTCTGTTGTTATGTCCCCCTTTTCATTTCTGACTTTAATTTGGATATTCTCTCTCTGCTTTTTGGTTAGTTTGGATAAGAGTTTGTCTATCTTGTTGATTTTCTCAAAGAACCAACTCTTTGTTTCATTGATTCTTTGTATTTTTCTCTTTGTTTCTATTTTGTTGATTTCAGCCTGGGTTTGATTATTTCCTGCCATCTACTCCTCCTGGGTGAGTTTGCTTCTTTTTCTTCTAGAGCTTTCAGGTGTGCTGTTAAGTCACTAGTGTGAGATTTCTCCAACTTCTTTATGTAGGCACTTAGTGCTATGAACTTTCCTCTTAGCATTGCTTTCATAGTGTTCCATAAGTTTGAGTATGTTGTGCATTCAATCTTATTGAATTCCAGGAAGTCTTTAATTTCTTTATTTCTTCCTTGACCCAGTGGTGATTCAGCTGAGAGTTGTTTAATTTCCATAAGTTTGTAGGCTTTCTGTAGTTTGTGTTGTTGAATTCTAACTTTAAGTCATGGTGATCTGATAAGATACAGGAAGTTATTCCAATTTTTTTGTATCTGTTGAGATTTTCTTGGTGATCAAGTATGTGGTCAGTTTTAGAGAGGGTTCCGTGAGGTGCTAAAAAGAAGGTATATTCTTTTGTGTTTGGGTGAAATGTTCTGTAGATGTCTGTTCAGTCCATTTGAGTCATGTGTTAGTTCCCTTATTTTTCTGTTAAGTTTCTGTCTGGCAGACCTGTCCATTGGTAAGAGTAGGATGTTGAAGTCTCCCACTATTAATGTGTGGGGTTTGATGCGCAATTTAAGCTTTAGTAATGATTCTTTCACAAATGTGGGTGTCCTTGTATTTGGGGCATAGATGTTCAGAATTGAGACTTCATCTTGATGGATTTTTCCTGTGATGAATATGAAATGTCCTTCTCCATCTCTTTTGATTAATTTTATTTTGAAGTCTATTTTGTTAGATATTAGGATGGCTACACCAGCTTGATTCTTAGGTCCATTTGATTGGAAAATCTTTTCCCAGCCCTTTCTGCTGAGGTAGTGTCTGTCTTTGAAGTTCAGGTGTATTTCTTGTGTGCAGCAGAAGGATGGATTTTTTTTTAATATCCATTTTGTTAGCCTGTGTCTTTTTATAGGTAAGCTTCTTGTACCTTCATAGTCATGTCCTTCTTTAGGTTGGGAAATTTTTCTTCTATGATTTTGTTGAATATATTTTCTGTACCTTTGAGCTGGTATTCTTCTCCTTCTTCAAATATATGAGTCTATGGAGGCATTCTCATTCAAGCCACCACAGGGCATGTGGTCACATGATGCAGTACCACCAAGTGCTGCATGAAACACTCAGGTGCAGATTCAAGACTATTGTCATTTATGAACTACAGTGTTTACTGTACATGCAAATTCTGCTCATATAGAAACATAAAGGCTTAATTATGATAAGCAAAGCCTTAGTAGTTGACTATTGTAGTATTCAACATGTAAATATCAAATTAAATTAAAATATCTTTGGATCATATTATGTTGTAGTTTTTTTGTTTTATTCCATTTTATTTGCAACAAGGTCTCACTATGTAGCTCTGATTGGCCTGGAACTCACTATGTTAAGAACTATAGACCAGGCTGACTTGAACTCACAGAGCTCCCCCTGTCTCTGCCTCCTGAATGCTGGATATAAAGACATTTGATTTTAAAATTGTTGTTTTTAAACTACTTGCTAACTTGAGTTTCATAAGAAAAAAATCTTCAATTAATTTGGGGTTAGGGAAAATTTGGGATTAGAACAGAGTTTCCAATAATTGCTAAGAAGACCCTGAACATACCTCAGTGTTTTGCACTACTTACTTATTCAAAGCAGCATTTCCAGCATTGATAATTAGGAAATCAAAATATTAATCAATTCTGAATAAGTTGGAAGAGGCTCCATATCTTATAGTATCAAATATTCAGACAGTATCTAATTGTTTATCTAAACACAAATAATCACATTCATCTCATTAGCATGCAAATGTATCTTTGTATCTAACAAATGGAAAAGGTATCCATATACTAAACAATTGTTTTTAAATGAATTTATGATTTATTATTAACAAAATTTTGATTTGCATACCTATTTTATATACCTAGATAGCCCATAACAGTCAAAACTTTTCCCATGAATGCAGGTCTGGATGGACAAAACTTCAGAGGCCTTCCTTGCTCTAGCCATGCACTATTCCTGGCCTAGAGATTGCTTAAGAGTAAAATCAGCATAGCATTGTGGATCACAGGGATCAGGGCAAGAAAAAGCTTCTAAACCTTGCTGTAGAACAATCTTTGTACACTGTAAATATGTATTACTCTCATTGGTTACTAAAGAGCTGACAAGCCTATAGCTGGGCAGAAAGAGATTTGGCAGGAAAGCCAGACTAGGAGAATGCTGGGAAGAAGACAGGCAGAGTCAAGAGTCACCAACAGAGACAGAGAAAAGCAAGATGGGCATGCCATACTGAGAAATGGCACCAAGCCACGTGGCAGAGTGTAAATAAGGAATATGGGTTCATTTAAAATGTAAGAGCTAGTTGGTAATAAGCCTGAGCTATTGGCTGAGCATTTATAATTAATATTAAGCCTCTGTGTGATTACTTGGGAATGGCTGGTGGGACAGAAACTTCTGCCTACATAACCTAGTCCACTGAATTATGTCAGCATGCTTCTAAAAGAACTCACCACAAGGGAGGTGACATGAGAGGACTACCTGATAGAGACTGCATCAAGCTGGTGAATGTGAACTACCAGCTTTGGGGACAGGTGTGTGTTTTCATTGTTGTTTTTTTCATATTCCCATTGTATTTTGCTCAAGATATTTCCCTCCAAATAAGTTGAGAACTATAGTGTTGAGAAGAAAGAGAACTCAAAAACTGTGACTGAGCACAAAAGAGATAGGGAGGATAGAAATGACTGAACTTGCTCTCAGGGACTGGAGAAAAAGAAAAAAAAAGAGAAGGTTGGAATCTATACCAGAGTTCTTCACTCTCTCCTCCTTCTTATTCTTCATCATCTTCATCTTCTTCACCAATATTTTCCAATCCTTCTGCTCCTTTTTCCTCACCACCATCATCATCATCACCCCACCCCCATCATCCACATCAGGAACTAAGAGGCCTGGCCAAACATCATCTTTGATGATCTCTCTCTCTTTTTTTGTTTTTTTGTTTTTTGTTTTTTGTTTGTCTTTTCAAGACTGGGTTTCTCTGTGTAGGTTGGGAGCCAGTCCTGGAACTTGCTCTGTAGCCCAGGCTGGCCGTGAACTCACAGAGATCCACCTGCTTCTGCCTCCCAGTGTTGGGATTAAAGGCGTGTGCCACCACCGCCCGGCTGATGATCTCTCTTAATTCACCCTCACCTGCATAGAATGATCAGTCAGTCAGGTAAAGAAACCTTCTGGTTCCTTATGGTATCTCTTCCTGCTTGCCTTATTCTGTGTTGGACTTGAGTGTTTTGTCAAATGCTTTCCAGATTTCCATCTGAGTCTGGTGGACTTTGAAGATGGAGAATTACTCTCATGCCGATGAAATCCTTTGGAGAGAACCTTATTTTCTTTTCTTTTCTTTTCTTTTTTTTTTTCTTTTTTCTTTTTTTTTTTTTGGTTTTTCGAGACAGGGTTTCTCTGCTTAGCTTTGCGCCTTTCCTGGAACTCACTTGGTAGCCCAGGATGGCCTCGAACTCACAGAGATCCGCCTGGCTCTGCCTCCCGAGTGCTGGGATTAAAGGCGTGCGCCACCACCGCCCGGCGAGAACCTTATTTTCAAAGTAAGAATTTTCATCAAAATACAAATCTATTATGTAACCTGATTTTATGTCTTCAAATTCTGTCACTTCAAGTCTGGTTAGATAATGTGGCACCTCTTGTCTTCCTCTCCAAGCAGTGCAGACACTTGTGGATGATTGAAAGATGTTATTCCAAAATTTTGGATTTTGATGATTAATTCTGACCTATTTTGAAAAAAATGGTTGGTGGAGATTGTTATATTTCTGTTACACTTTCAAAATTTTCTCACTGGCTTGTTCTTTAGATCTGTCTATTTCATTTTCTACTTCAATATGTTCAGTTGCTTCTTGCTTCAGTTGGCTGCCAGCTTCAGGACAAGAACTGGTCCAGATTTCTTGGGCCAAGTCAGAAGCACAGATTGCTGTTTCCGGGCCATGCCATGAGGAAGTGCTCAGATGCCACAGGCCAGAGCCCTGGTGCCCACAGTGAGAGGAAACTTGTAGGACTCAGGTTCTGGTTTCTACAGTTGCTAATTTCCATGATGTAAGTATTCCTGGCTGTGATCAATTCAGGTTCCTAACAGGCTTCACTGAACAAACAGTTGAGAGAAGAAACACAACAGAACACCGTTACTGAGTATTTCTCCCATACAATTACAATAGGCATTGATAACCTTGAGCGCATTATTGCAAAGACAACTAGAAACTGATGTGTTTGAGTATTTCTCATCTCTGTTTTATTTTAATTTTTTATTTTAACTTATGTTTATTAAATTGGTTTTTTTTTTTGAGAAGGGTCTTCTGTAGTTGAGAGTGGCCTTGAACTCCTTATATAGCTGAGAATGACCTTGAACTTCTAATCCTGACTCCTGCTGCCACCACACCTGGTTTATGTAGCACTGAAGACTTGGAACTCGGCATCATGCAGGCTAGACAAACACTCTACCAACCGAGTCATGTCCCCAACCCTTATTACCTCTGTTTTAAACACAATTTATGTGATCATAAGTTCATGTAATTTAACTTTGCCAATAACTGTGTTTAATAACCAGCTTGCAAAAATGTCTAGGTATTTTACCATTGGCTCTTTTTAGCTGGCTCTAAGTACAGTCTGTTCCCATATTTATGGGTTTAGTAGCCACAGATTGAACCAACTAAGGACCTAAGTTATTAAAAATTACTTTACTGAACATATGTATGTGGTGATATTTTAAATGTGCTGAAATGTGATTTTATTTGTATGTTAATAAATAAAGTTTGCCTGGAGATCAGAGGTCATTAGCAAGCCAGGAATAGAAGTCAAGTGGTGGTAGCCCATGCCCTTAATCCAATCACATGGCAGGCAGAGTCTCTGTGTGGTCAAGGACACAGCCAAGCGTGATGACCCTTGAGTCTTTAATCCTAGTACCAACCATAGAGACCAGGAGGTTTGTATAGACAGGCAGTGACGAGGAAGTCATGTGGCTGGGCTTAGAGCCAATGAGAAGGCAGAACAGGAAAGCAATAAACACAAGACACACAGAAAGAAGGTCTCTCTCTCAGGGGAAGGACGGCAGTGAGTGGTGAGCTAAAGGTAGTCATGGCTCTTGCTCTGATCTCTTTGGCTCTGTGTTTCTTATTTAATAAGACCGTTTAGAAATTCGTCTACATGTGTAGGCTTTTTGTTGTCCTCATTCCTAAACACAACAGCACATCAATGATAAAGTATTTGCATTGTAGTGGGTGTAGGTAATCTAGAGATTGTTAAAATACTGAAACAGGAGAGTGTGTGCCGGTTGTTTGCAAATACTACGTCATTTTATAGAGGGGGCTTGAGCAGCCACAAATTTTGCAGGGTCCTGGAATCAATGGTGCTAGACAGTGATGGACAACTACTGTCTACTGCCTTTCCTTGATTATTTCCCTAAGGGAGGAAAAGAAATTGACACTTTAAAGACAGAACCAATTCATAGACAATGGAAAGAAAAATATTCCTCACAGCGGTTGTCAACATTAATGGGCCAAGTGAACAATGCTCACCTACACCGTCCCTCAGCCCAGCTACTCCTCTCTGTGACAAATTTATTTAAGATCACTTAAACTTGCGATGACTAGTCTTCTAAAAAGACTTGTTAATTTTATTTGATGTGGATGGGTGTTTTGCCTGTGTGTCAGTGTGCTGCTGTACCACTGTCTGGTGGCTGAGGAGGCCAGAAGAGGACACTGGATCCACTGCGGTTACTGACAACTGTGAGTGGCCAGTGTGTGTTGGAAACTGAGCCTGGGTCCTCTTCAAGAACAGCCAGTGTTCTTTGTTGGCGGAGGTTCTGTCCTGCAAGTAACCACACAGGCTTAATATTAATTATAAATGCTCGGTGAATAACCAATAGCTTGCTACTAGCTAACTCTTACATTTAAATAAACCCATGTTTCTTATCTATGCTTTGCCACGTGGCTTGGTACTTTTTTCAGTACGACATGCCCACCTTGCTTCTCTCTGTGTCTGCTGGCGACTCCCCAGCTCCACCCTTCTTCCTCCCAGCATTCTCAGTTTGGCTCTCCCAGCTAACTTTATCCTGTTCAGCTATCAGCCAGTCCGCTTCTTTATTAAACCAATCACAGCGACATGTATTCACACAGTGTAAAGGAATATCCGTCCGCAGTTCTTAACTGCTGAGCCATCTCCAGCCTCCAGTTGCCATTCTTAATGCAGTGCAGTTGGTAGTCTGGAGTACACAGCCTCAGTGTCTTTCCCCAGCATTAAAATGATGGTCTAGAGTCTCTTCCTATTTTTATTTTCATACCACAGTTGTCGCAAGGATGAAAAGGCATCTCAAAGGTCGAAGCACATCAACTTCAGAGCCATGCCACCTAGCTGTCACTGCCCTCCTTCCCTCATCCTCAGTCATTGTCTCCTGGTGCCTTCCCCTGGTTGAGAGCTAGCCCAGCAAGACTTTCCTATGGAGTCACTCCTGCTGCCCCTTAACCAAGCAGCCCAGAGTGAGCTCTGCCAGCACAGGTGAGGCCCCACCGCTCAGCACGTGCCAGGAACAGCCAGTTGACAGAGCTCTGTCTTTTCACCAGAAGGTGAGCACGCTCACACTGACCCAGACCCCAGCAGCCCAGGCAGCCTGTGCTTCCAGAACTCATGCTGAATGAGCTCCTGAACTAATAGGACTTTAAGAAGGGAACCAGCTCTGTCCACACCACAGCACCCAGGCTCTGCAGAGAATGGGCAAACTCAAGGTCCGGCTCCATCCACACCTTGCTGGGGCATTGTGGGTAAGCACAGCCTTCCTTGCTTTGAACTTTGACTTTCTGAGCTTCTCTTGCACAGCTACCAGAGTCTCAGAGAGACCAGGAGAGGGGTAAGAAAGGAGAGGAGATGGCGGCCACACCCCACCCTGGTAGAGAATCTGATTTCCAGGTTCAGCAGTGACTGGCAGGGTTAAGACTGGGGTCCCTGTCCCCCTGTGTTGTCACCTCCTCACCCCCAGTGCTCAGTGGGAGGAGCCAATGACCAGAAGCAGCCTTCCCTGGGGCTCTCAGGAACAGAACAGTGACACTCCACCAATATGCTTCAGGTTTAATTTCTCCCTTCCAATTCCAGCTCAATGCTCCTTTCTCCCGAGGGCACAGTGCTTTAGTAAGGGGAGAGTGCTTCCTTTCTTCCTTTTTTCAAAAAATGTTCTGTGCACGGAAGTGGATGGCTTAGGTGTAACTCACTGGCATCTCCTGAACCTGCTCATTTTACCTCATCCTATCTACCCCACCATCTCAGCCTTTCCCTCCATCCTTATCCCCAGAGCTCAGGCCATCTTCAGCCCACACTTGAACTTTCCCACAGCCTGTCCTCAGGCCTCCTGGCCCTTGTCTAGATACGTTTTCCTCACACTTGCTGTTGGAGCCATGCTGGTCATTTCGCCTGCAAACCAGATGTCATCACCTCCCTGCCTGAACTGATTCTGGCCGTCCTGTCAGTCACAGGATTACAATGTCAAACTTCCACATTGGACTCACTTCAACTCCTCTCTGTTATTGCTGCCTACCCGGCACTTTTACCAATCATGCTCCTTCACAGAATGGCCATACATTTTCAGACCTTTGTGTACACATTTTCCCTCTGCTTCTAAATCTCGGCCCTTGAGCGTAGTAGGCCAGCACTTTCTGACTGAGTTTCATACCCACTCTTGCTTTGCCAAATTGTCCAAGCTAGCTTCAGTGATCTCCCCGCCTCAGCCTCCCAGGATTATTATACTATGCGCCTTTATGCTGGAACTTCTTATGACCTGAGCTTTTGTTTTTCTTTTGGGGGACTGTGTGCATGTGTGTATGTGAGTGTGTGTATTTGTATGCATGTGTGGGTGCTGTACATATACTTGCATGCTGGCACAAATGGCCCAGATATAGTTGTTGGGTTAGAGGAGGTAATACCTCTTTAGTCATTCTCCACTTTTTTTCCTTTCTTGAAACAGGGTCTGCCATTAAATCTGGAAGCCAGGCTCGCAGCTAGCAAGCCCAAGTGATGCTCTTTTCCCACCTACCACAGCACTAGGGTTACGGCTCCTCAGAATCGGAGTTAAGGACAGTTGTGAGCCCACTATGTGGGTGCTGGGAACCAAACCCATGTATGCCCTCTGCAAGAACAGCGAGTTAAGTGTTCTTAACCACGGAACCATCTCTCTAGATCCCACACCCAGGTTTACTGTGGGTGCCGGGGATTCAAACTCATGTCTTCATGCCCGCACAGCAAGTGCTCTTACCCACAAAACCATCTATCCAGTTCAACAGGATCTGAAACTTTCAACCCCTCAATGCAAGGAGTACGTACAGTGATTCAAGCCTTTTGGGAATTGGACACAGTACTCTAACCCCTGAGCTACATCTCTAGCCCTCTCCTTATTCATTCGTTTGTTCGTTCGTTCATTCATTTATTTATTTATTTATTTATTTATTTATTTATTTATTTATGCTTTCCCTGATTCTCTCAGAGAAAGTGTTGGTCTTTTTTTTCTTTTTTTCTATTTATATTTTGTAGTGCTGTGGATCAAACCACAGGCCTGGTACATGCGAGGTAAGGACTCTAGTGAATTTCCCCTCTTCCTGAGCAGGTGTAAATATTTGTGTATTCTCCCTGTACTGTGAGGAAGATGCCTACTTCTCTCTTCTAGCACTTATCAAAACCTCTGATACACAAAGGCATCGAATAAATATGGCTGACTGAATGAGCAAGGACAGGAGCAAGTCCACGAGACCTTGGTCCTTCATCCAATGCTTGAAGAACCCATCAGCCTCAGGCTTACTCACTAAGGAGCACGAGTTCAGTGTTGTAGCATTCTGCAGGCTGTGCAAGGCCTTGGGTTTGACCTCAGCACTCACTACAAAATCAGCAGCAGAAAGAAACAAGAGAAATAAGTATAGAAAGAAAAATCTAGGTACTTCGGCGGGAAGAATGCTGAAGATTGTTGTTCCTGAATCATTTAACATCCTTTTCTAAAAGGAGATGTGAAAGGCTGGGAGATGTTTCAGTTAGTGGCGTACTTGTGCAAATCTGAGGACCTGAGTTCAGATCCCAACACTTACATAAAAAGCAGGCATGCAGGGAAACTCCCAGGAATCCACAAGGATGACCCCAGCTAAGACTCCTAGCAATACTGGAGAGAGTGCCTGAACTGGCATCTCCTGTAATCAAATTGGTGACTACCCTAATTGTCATCAGAGAGCCTTCATCCAGTGATGGAAACAGATGCAGAGATCCACAGCCAAGCACCAAGCCAAGCTCTGGGAATCCTGTTAAAGAGAGGGAGGGAGGATTGTACGAGCCAGGGGGGTCAAGGTCATCAAAAGGGAACCCACAGAAATGACTAACCTGGGCTCATAGGAACTCACAGAATCTGGACCAACAGCTAGGGAGCCTGCCTGGGACTGACCTAGGCCCCTCTACATATGTGTGACAGTTGTGTAGCTTGGTCTGTTTGTGGGGCTCCTAGCAGTGGGATCAATGCTAACGCTCGAGCTGGCCTTTGAGAACCTATTCCTCATACTGGGTTGCCTCACCCAGCCTTGATACGAAGGGAGGACCTTAGTCCTACCTCACCTTGATATGCCCTGTTTTGTTGACATCCATGGGAGGCCTGCCCCTTTCTGAACAGAAAAAGAGGAGTGGATGCGATGGGGGCTGGGGAATAAGGGAGTGGGGGAACAGGAGGAGAGGAGAGAGGGGAAACTGCAGTCAAGATGTAAAACAAGTGAAAAAATTTAATTAAAACAAAGCCAGACAAACAAAAACAGACATGGCAGCAAGCATGTGCAACTCCATCTCTGAGGAGGCAGAGGTGGATCCCCGGTGCTCATTGGCCAGCCTGCTTAGCCCACGAGTAAACTACAGTTTCAGTGAGACTCTGTTTCAAAAAGTAAGTGGTGAACAATTAATGAAGCCACTCAGTGTCGGCCTCTGACTTCTGGGTGCACACACACAGGCGATTCAGGCTCTTTTTTTTTTTTTTTGAGCTGAGGATCGAACCCAGGGCCTTGCGCTTGCTAGGCAACCGCTCTACCACTGAGCTAAATCCCCAACCCTGCGATTCAGGTTCTTAACATGGCTTCACGAAACGAGCAGTCGAGAGCAGCAGCACAGGGGAATGGACCTTTGGTTCTGGCCTCTGCCGGCACTCAGGGACATTAGGAAAGAGATTGTTCACAGGCTTCTGTCAATGGGTCTGTTGATAGGCAGGGTGCCAGAGGGTGGTGCCACGTAACTTGAGTCATTAAAACAGATGATGGCCCACACTGTGTCCATCTGAATGTGGGCCTCAAGGGTCCTTAGGGTCATCATCTGAGAAGTGAACTCAAAGTCTTAATGTTCTCCTTGATTAAGAGTCCTCATTGCTTTTGGAATCCAGTCCAGCCTCTTGGAGACTGTTTGAAAGTCCCTTCTGAGCTGTCCCCGCCTTCCCCTGAACTCCCTCTCTTCCTCGTACTGGAGGCACCTGGCCTTTTTCTGCCCCTCGGACACATCACATTCTCAGCCTCTCGAGGCCTTTGTTTTGTGTCTTTCCTGATTGGAATTATTTCCCTCAGGCTTTCCCCAGAGCAGGCTTGACATGTGCGCAAATGTCACGTCTTCAACGGTCTTCCAGGTCCAACTCAATCGAGCAGGGTCTGCCCTCCATTTTCTACCAGATGGCCTTTGAAATTTTCTCTTTACTTTTTTTTTCTTAAGACAGGATCTTACGTACCTCAGGCTGCCCCCAAACTTGCTAGGTGGTAGAGGATGACTTTGAACTTCTGCACCTCCTTCCTCTACCTCCAGAGTACTGGGATTACAGGCCACCACATCTGGTTAATATAGTCCTGGGGATTGAACGCAGGGCCTCAGGAGTGCTGAACTACATCCTGAGCCCTCTGTGTCACTTCTATGTGTGTGTGTGTGTGTGTGTGTGTGTGTGTGTGTGTGTGTGTGTGT